>PVKE010001210.1:0-39463 GCA_004027555.1 Craseonycteris thonglongyai | reverse complement strand
GAGGCTGTGCCTCCTGAGAGCTGGAGGCAACAGAAGTCGCACTTCCCACGCCTCCCGGTCCTGCTGGGAACATCAAAGCTCCTTGTAAGCTCCCATCTGCAACTCGCCGCTCCCCTCCCAGGCTCAGGGCCTTGGCCTTGAGCATTTCCGAGCACAACGCGGAGGCCAGAGACGGGGGGTTGCTGTGGTCACCCCTAGCGGGGGCGCACACAGCAGATAGGAACAATCTCAGGCCTTGATTCTAGGAAAAGCCCCCAAAACTAGGCCAGGAGGATGGCGGCAAGACGCCACCTCAGACAGCCTAGTCACCCTCATACTGCCCTATTTATAACCCAAAGACGCAGAGGCTTTAAGGACAGGAGAAAGTGACCTGGGTCCCAGACTTCGTTCATTCCCATCGGGGGCGTGGGTGTTGGGGCTTTTAGTTTTCATAGGCCTTAGGGCAGCCAAGTGCCAAGCACCAGAGGGAAAAGAATCGCCTGCCATGTGTGTTCAGGGGTTTCAGGGCCACTTTTAATGGGGTTAGGAAGCTGGTCTGCAGTTCTCGGCTTCGAGGGCCTTCTTCCCACTGCGGAATGATGGATGATTCCTGTTCCGCTGAGAAGCTCTCCGCGTTCACTTCCACCTACAGCTGAGTCCTTGCACGCAACGACCCTAAATCACATCTCCTGTGTGTGGCATGGGGCGCCTGGTAGGAAAATCAGGCAGTCGATCAGAAAGGGCCAGAGTCAGGGCGGCACGGGGCTTGGGAAACAGGGCAGTGGCAAAGCAGACAAGAGGAAACCTTGATTCGTCCAATTTAGTCAAGGTTCAGCTAAGAGCCCTTGAAAGAGTTCTCTATTCCTGGCTCTGGGCTGGGGACTAAGGTCGCTGCAAAACTAAACAGAAGCTGGTTAGCCTGAATCACAAGGGATTTCTGTTCTAGTGGGGAACCAATAAATGCATCATAATGTGAATTAGCGCCTATTGATCGCTTTGCTCAGGTGGGATGTTTTTACATCTATTATTTCCAACATTCATAGGCGGGTTGTAGTCTATGGCTCACTTTGCAGATGGGAGAAAGAAGGCGAGGACCCAAGGTCATGTGACTAGGAAGCTACTGGGCCAGGATTTACGTTCATTCGAATTTCAGGGTCCAAGCTACTTCCCTGGCAGTGATGTATGAGGCAAAGCCAAGCCCCATGCCAGAGGGTGTGAAATAACCAAGGGCTATGGAAAGTCAGGGCCAGAGGGTCAATGTCTAGCTCTGAGAATCAGAACCCCAATGCCATAGCTGCATATGGAGTCTACAGGGTCCAGGGAACAGGCCAGCACTGAGATGCACTGAGGAAATAGTTTGCCATCCTGGGGCAAAGGCTCTGAGAAGGAGAGGGTAGAAAATAGGCTGGACCAGTCCTCTAGGCGTTGGGGCACGATGGGAGATTTTTGGTAAGGTAGTGACATGCGGAAAGAACTACTTAGGGGAAGCCAGGATGGCTCAGAGAGTTGAGCACTTGCCTTGCAGCTGCGGAGTCTGAGGATTGAGTCCCGGCCTTGGCCCCTGTGGACCCATATGCTGAACTGGGGCGCGCTTCCCACATGGGAGGCCTCTGGTTAGGTTCCCGCCCTGCGCGGCCCCACATCCATCTGTGGAATGAAACTATGTCGAAATTAATAATGCAACAACTATGGAGACTGCTCTGCGCCCTCCCCCTTCTCTCTGTGTCTGTCTCTCTGTCAAACAATAAAATAAATCTTAAAAAGAAAAGAAATACGTAGGAAACAAATGCAAGAAGACATGGGCAAGGCTCCCTGGCCTAGTCTAAGGAAATGGAATGACATGGGATATTAAGGCCACTGCAATCCAAGCAGAAGGCACAGAGATCCGTGGGGATGGCAAGGTAGTAGTATCTGAAGGGATTTGGGGGTGCAATGGGGGTCAGGAGCCAGAACAGAGGGGTGAGCTGGATGGAGCTCCAGGGTTGGACTCTACAAGGAAAAAGGTGATGGCTGAAATCCTGGAAATGGATTTAGGCAACAGGGGTAACAGAAGACAAGAGAGGTAGAGATCAAATCGCGATTCAGAGTCAGAAGGAGGAACATGAAAATCAAAGGAAACGACAAAGAAGAAATCATAGGGGTAAGAGGAGAGGCCATAGCAGACATCAAATGAAGAGAAAATTACATTCCTAGGTGGCACCTGGTGTGAAATACAGAACGCCCACCAGATTGGGTGCGACTTCCAGCCCTGCACCAGACCTTGCCCCTCTGGGCACCAATCTCCTCTTTGATGAGAGGGGCCTGAGGCTGATCGCACGTGAGTACCGGGAGGCACAGGGCACATGGTGCGGGCTCTCGTTCTTACAGTTGCTGCTTCGTTAAGTTCTTCTTTTCCAACTTGAGGAACCCTTGAGATCGGGGCCAGAGCTTTGTGTTTACCCGCCTCGTCGCTGGAAACCGTGGCCCGTTCTCGTCACTCTTCCAATGTCCCTCGAATGCTGAGAAAACGGAACCCCCAGGGATTTTCCATTGCTTCCTCTGTTGCTGCCCTGACCTTTCTTTGTTTGGCCCTTCTTGGCATTTCGTTACTGTCAGTCAAGGGAGAGTCAAGAACAAAGACCTCTGGAGGTTCTAGAAACTAGCCCTCTTTTACTCTCTGCTTCACTTCTTCTACGTAGAATCAAACTCCAAGTTCCATTGAGGGACAGGGGACAAAGACCCCGGGTGGACACAGCCGCCTAGTGAGGCGACTGGTTTCCGGGCTGGGCTCAGAGTGGGATAGTGGGGGCTTATGGCGGCCAAGTTCATGCTCTCAGACAAGATTGTGGGAAGGACTTGCAGCTTCCTAGACTTCTGTGATTTGGGCTTTGTGAGGAGAAGCTTGGAGAAACAAAGGAGGGCAAGGCCACATGGGCAACTAGCCACCGCCCCTTCGCGAGGGGCCGGGTGGGAAGGCATAGGTGGGACAGGAACGAGATCAGGGCGGTGTGGCTGCATGCACCCTGAACTTGAATCCAACGTGTCTTTCTCTCAGGCTTGGTGTTAGGGTCAAGCGGTACATTCCATGGCTCTGGTCAAGGGGCTTCCAGAAGGCTGTTTTCCCTCTGGTCCGCACATCCTGGCTCCCGGAGTCGGCCCTGGGAGCCGTCTGCTCTGATGGCCTCTCTGGGGATGGTGGTTTTTCGCCTGTGTTTGTTTGGGTGACGGGAGGGAGGTGGCGAGGAGCTGTAAGGGCACCGAAGTGTTCGAAAGGCCAGCCTCCCCCTCCGTTGGGGCTGCCCTCAGCTTTGATAATGCCACAGGCTAAGATAGCTGCCCAACTATCAGGCCGGCCTCGCCCTGAGTGGGCGGCCAGCCTTTCATCTCTGTTTGTGGCCAAGGACAGGGACGTGGGGGCAGGCACCCAGGCTAGCTAATGAGTAATGGGGAGCCTTGTCTGTGCGTCCTCCCGGGCCGTGCACTGGGGTAACCTTGAGGTCGCCGGGGCAGGCCTCATCCCTCCTGACGCCTGAGCCAAGGCCAGCAGGCTACTTCCTCTCTGTCACCCCTGCTCCCACCTCCACCCCGGGGGAATCAGGGCTGGCTCCTCCCAGGCCCAGCCTGTCCTCCCTCCCCAACACCCCCATTTACCTAAAGGCCCGGGTTTGGGTCATGAATGGAAGTTACTCTGAGGGCTTGCTTTCTCGTTTTGCTTTGGTCACAAAGACGAGCACTCTGGTACCAGTCCGGCTTCCGTTTCATTTCAGCCGCCAAATTGTTCTCCCTCCACTTACTGCCTTGTCCTACCGACCCCCAGCGATGGTACAAATGCCCCTTCAGGGGTGGCGAACGGAGCAGGGGCTGTCAGAAGCACACCTTTGGGAATGACTGTGTCATCCGTCCTTTCTGTACAAGGGCCTTGAATGGCTGTCTCACCGGAAGCCTCTGAGCTCTCAAGGATGCGTCCAACTGAGTTCCACCCAGAGGCCTTGGCTTCCTCCTCCTCTTCCTCAGCATGCTGCTCACGTGCCTGCTTTGTGTGGGAATTCCTGTCACTTGCTCTGGGCCTTGGGGCCCTGGTGCGGTGACTTAAGCGCCAGTTTTTGTCTCTTCTGTACAAAGGTGCCCACAGCTCCCCCGACAGGGCCACAGGGGAACTGCAACGAGATGGCAAATGAGTGCTAGACAATGAAAAGAGAGCGGGTAATTCTCAGCTTTGAAGCCATATCTATCCTCCTCCCCATCGGTAACTCCACTCTCCCGCCACAGTGAATCCCACAGCATAAAATACTTGAAAAATGCTTTCCTAGTAAATGAACGGACCAATGAATCATTGCATTGCTAATAGCAGCCAATACATGTGGGCATCTGTTCTCTGAGAATAAATCCGTTCGGTGCTTATGGAATGTCGCATGGTAGTGAGGATTTGAACGAGGCCCTTGCAAGCCAAGCCCTCAGGTGGTCGAATGGGGCCTAAAAAAAGTATCTAGCCTTTCCTATTGTATTTGGGGTCCGTTTTTAGGGAGATTAATATTTCAGAAAGAGCTCCGGTCACTGATAAAACCTACTTTTATCATAGCATTTGTATTATGTTAGATGCTTGGTCAATGTCTATAGGATGGAGAAATAGAGGGATGATTGGGAAAAATTAGACATCAGCAATGGGGACGATGCTCATCTGAGCTGTCGGGGGCTTGGATGCTTTTTGGGGATCGAGGTCCCAGATTGCTGCATGGTCTTCGCTGTGCTACGAACTTTCTCTGCCTGCTCCCCGCACCCAGAGCCTCTGCATCTGCTTGCAGGATGGCTAGAAGCCTGATGGAGCTGGGGCACAGGCCCGCTCCGAAGCCTGTCTCCTGTGAGTGTAACCGCCTATCTTTCCGGGGCCTGTAGAGCAGCAGAGTTGAGGGAGGGGAGAAGGGGAGGCGGGGGAGGGGGAACCATGACCTGGACAAGTCACTCCAGGGCCGTGAGGCCCGAGAAAGTGCCTCTATCTTCACACCTGCCAGGCTCCGCCGGCTTCACTGTGGTGCTGTCTCCAGGTGGGGCCCGTTCCCCGGTACCGCACGGCCAGGCCTGGCCCCACAGAGGAAAGGCCAGCACAGTATGGCTGGATGAACTGGCAGGTTGTTCTCCCCGGGCTTGATGCTGCCACTGTGCCCGGGGACTGTGGTGTCCCTGTGCTGGGGTCAGAATGCTGAGCTGGACCTTGGGAGGGGTCCCAGGAGGGCTCTGTGTGGGCTCCGGAGCTCAGAACAGCTGCTTGGAGGCGGTAGGAGCGCAAATCCCACTTCCTCCAGGAGGCCTTCGGAGATTACTCCAGCTGGATACTCCTCTCCCAAGGCCCACAGTGTTTGTCCGTACCTTTGGGAGCCCTGAATACTTGGTCTTTTGTATTCTCATCATCGCAAAGTTGGTGTCGTTCATGCTAGTCTGGGAGCTGGGAACAGGCAGGCTCTTGATGTCATTTACTTCGGTCTGTTGAGTGCCTCACTGTGACATTCCTGTGGGAGGCGCTTATAAAATACTTATTGACTCAACCAGGTGTCATGGGCTGGACTTCTCACCTCCTCAAGTTGTTTCTTCCTATTCCTCCTCTGTGTACCTTCTGTGGTTCGAAAGGGCACCAGGAGAATAAAGCTAGAGGTGGACCACGTTGACCAGACGTCCCTTTTGAAATAGGACAGAATAAATGGTCCCACCCTTTTCAAGCGGTCAGTATGGTCAGCTTACTGACACCTGGAATTTAGCCCGTGCGATGAGGCTGACCATTGTTTTCTGTGCCATTTCAAACAGGATCTCTGGTCAACCTAAAGTTGAGCACCTCAAATACCTGTGCTGGCCACATGTGTGAGAACTCTCAGGCAGGGAAGAGCGCAGTACCTGATTCGAATGAAGTCTGGGAAGAAAAATCATCAGAGGACCATTTATCTGAGTGGCATTCACAGGGGTGCTAATCCTGGGACCCTCATTGCTGGGTCCATTGTTGGTCTTGTTTGTAAGGCTGCACTGCCTTGCTCTATGGAATACGAGCTCAAACGCACCTGCTTTGCCCAGCTCCACTTTAGACTTCAAAGGCTTGAAAGAGGCAGTCTAGTAAGGTGGATACGGCCACAGGTTCTAGAGCCAGACTTCTTAGAGTCACCCCTGTCACCACTGAATAGCTGTGCAAATTTAAGCAAGTGACTTAACTTCTCTGTGTCTAAGAAAAAGAGGAGAAGCTACCTCCTAGAAGCATTGGGATGAGAGGACTGAATGCTTCTAAATCTCTTAGAAGAGTGCCTGGCATTGCTCACTGCTTCACGGTGAAAGCCTCGAAATTTTACGAGTTCAGAAATACAATCGTATAATCTTAAGTACCAGAGGTATTGGTTCCCAACAATCCATGCTGATATGGCTGATAAGAGAGTCATTTCCTTCTGACTTTGCTGAGTGCAAAATGCACTGGAAATCCACCCCCTGCCCCAATCGCCAACCTCTGACCTTTATCTCTAGGGACCCCTGACCCTGAACAGGTCAAAACGTGGACGCTCAGCCCTGAGAGAAAACTGGCTGCATTCAGCCCAGGGATGCCTGACCCTGGGTCAAGCTAGACAGACACCTGGCTTCCTGTGGGGAAAGGTGATAACATTCCTGAGGCCTGAGTGGGCTACCCTGTATGTTGGCCGCATTCCATTCTGCTCCCTGCCTAGAACGATTCATCAGCCGACCAGAATCGCCCCAGCAAACTTCCCACGGCCCCTACCTCGGTGAGAACAGCGTCAGGGGCCCCGGTCCTCCAACTCTCCCACCTGTCGTTCAATCACCGGC
Source organism: Craseonycteris thonglongyai (assembly GCA_004027555.1). Classification (NCBI taxonomy): domain Eukaryota; kingdom Metazoa; phylum Chordata; class Mammalia; order Chiroptera; family Craseonycteridae; genus Craseonycteris; species Craseonycteris thonglongyai. The sequence goes on along the minus strand of PVKE010001210.1, from coordinate 32,695 downwards.
CTCACCCATGAGAAGGGGAACTCAAAACCTGGGGCAGAGTGAGTCAGTGGTCAGTGCCATAGCAAACCTCATTTTTATGTAGTTAAAGGGCTGACACACGGAATAGTCACAGGAAATGCAGGGGAGCTGTCGATGAAGACCTGGGTGGGAAACGAGACATCGAACACCGCATAGTGAGAGAGCCATGTTCAAACAGATTGTAAGCATTTACTTAATTCGAGGGATGGATTAAAGGCTGGGCAGAACCTTCACCACAACCCTCAGAGGCACATTTGAGGAAACGGTGGCTCAGACAGGTGGCGGGCTAGTTCCTTTGCACAACTTGCAAACAGAAGAGTTCTGAGCCCCAAAGCTCTTTACTTCTGGCTGAGTGCTTGGTCCACTATCAACATCTGTTCACTCTGGAAGGGGCCTGGTGAATAATGGTTTGTGCAAGATATTCTCTCAGTGGAGGTCCACGAAGCACCTTAGGGGCTCCAGCTTTTCCTGCAGTGGACACCCGTTCAACCCAGAGTTTCTGAAACGAACTCCTTAACCACAGAGTGCCTTTGTTCTTACGACAATCATTAACCTCCTTCGGAACTGTCCCTTCGGGACAGGCCTTGGGAAATACTAACCTAGTCAGCACGTTAGTGGCTGAACTGGGACTAGAACCCACTGTTCCTGACTCAGCCAGAGTGCTTTCTTCGACAGCTGGTTGGCAATGTTCCTCAACTTGATATAGACCCGATGGGGACCCAGAGTGAGGTGACAGCATGGCTTGTACCTGTGAAGAAGGCCATAAATGTTCACAACCAAGATTCTCAGCCAAAGCATGTCGTTGAGGGCAGCAGGGGAGGAACAAGGTCACAGGAAGGGTTACAAGCAGGGTTGGATGATTCTAGAAAGGTTAAGTGTGTGGAAAGGTTTTGGGAGGCCCTGTCACTTTTAAAGGGAAGATCACTGTAGATCCGTGTGAAAATCTTCATTTCGGAAAATGATCTTCACTCACCTGCTGAGTTGTCATAAGGACTATTGAACAGATGGGACTCCTATGCACTTGGTCAGGATGAGCTGACCCTCCAGAATGCCTGTACCTCTTGCCCCCGGGTGTGCTGATTGGATGGCTCACGTGGACCTCCATGAACCACCATGGCGCACCTCTATGCACCCAGGTGAGGCGGGAAGGATTCAGGGGCCCTAGCAACACACTTGGAATGAGAGAAATCCACATTTGAGACCTGGCTCTGTGGTTTGGGGGGCCCCCTATTTATCTTTCTGGGTCTTAGTTGTTGTTTTTATTTGAAAAGGAGAGGATTAGACTCACAGGTGGGTCCATAGACCATCCCCAGAGTCACCTGGGTTCATTAGAAGGACAGATTCCCGGGCCCCGCCCAAAGACTCCCGGCACAGAACTTCCAGAGACCTGCAATTTGATCAGGGACACTAAGCACTTCTGAAGTGGAATCAAGCTTGGGGACCACAGGACCAGATTATTCTTGAGCCCCTCCCGGTTCTCCAATGAGTTGTTCACGCTTGATGACTATCAGTATGCTCGTCATGAAGTGGAGATACTGGTATTCACCTCCAGGTCGTGCATCACATCCACTGGCTGAGGGCTTTATAAACTCAAACTGTCCACACGTGCAGAATAGGAACATTCTGATCTTGAGGTATAGAAAGTCACTTTACAGGGAAAATACTGGCAGCCTGCACCCAAGCCTGGGATCTTTCTACATAGTTTCATGGAGATGAAAGCGAAGCTGCCCCCAGTGCAGCTATGACACTTGGTGATATTTCTTCAGCTTTTGGGGCTGTTTCAGCTCCCTTTCATCTTTGCTTATTTCCCCCAGTTACCTGGAGGAGACGCCGCCAAAATGGTTCCCACGAAGTCGGCCTTTCCCCAGGCGTGTTCTGTGGAAGGTGAACAGGTGTTAGGGGCGAAAGAAAAGAAAAATGGGGGGCGTTTCGGGATCGAAACGGGGTTTTGATCAACTGGGTTTCGGCAAGACTCCGGAGGGCTTCCCCCAGCCCCTGTGAACTGTGAACCTGCAAGAAGGGGTGAGAAGGATGGCTAAGCGGATGTGGCCGTGGGAACACCGTCGTTCAGGACGAGGACAGTTGTGCAGGCAGGTTCCAGCTCCTGTGTGGCTCCTTCCTGGTTGGCGTCCCGTCTTTGCCAAGGAGGACAGCTGGGACGGCGAGGCTTCATGAAAAGCAGAGTGAGTCCAAGCCCTGGCTCTGCGTCACCTGGCTGAGTTTTTTCAGAAATGAGCCAGCGCGTCCCACCCAGGCCCCCTGGCTCGGTATGCGGGCGGCCCCGGATCATCCAGATGATGGCTGGGCCTGGGCCTGGGACTGCTCCAAGGTGTGACTCACTGCAGGCTGCCCAGTGGGAGGAACGCTTTGAGCTGAAATGCGTGCAGAGCGAGGACGGTGGTCCTCCAGCATTCCTGAGATGGCATCCGGCTGGCGGGGCAGAAGCCATCTCTTGTGTGACCTGAGCCCTCCTCAAAGGACGGGAGGAGGCTCAGACAGCCTCACGTGTAGCTTTCTGTGTCTGAGATGATACTTTGGGTCTAAAATGGTTAGACCAGAAATTAGGAATCGTCTTAGACATCATTTGTCGTGATGTGGTTTCATTGCACACGGGTGGATGTGGGGCCACACGGGGCAGGAACTGAACTGGGGGCTCCCACAGGGGAGGCGGGAAGCTTCGCTGTTGTGTCTTTCTAGCGGTGACCAGCTGCACCGCAGTTCAGCATAGGGGGTTGCACGGGCCGGAGGTGGGATTCAATCCCCGGACCTCATGGTTTCCAGGCAAGCGTTCAACCTGCTGAGCTCTCCCAGCCTCCCTGATCTCTTAACGTTGGGTTAGAAAAGTAGGGGTCACCTTATACACGGGGGCGTCTCGTACACAGAAGCGTACCTGATATCTAGCGCCTTGGAGACGTGAGGGCAATGAGGAAACGGACGGGGCTATGCTTCTGACTTTTCCAAAGAGCCCACTGCCAGGCGATTATGAATCCTGTTCTGAATTTTCTATCAAACACGAGCGTGTGAGGTGGTAACGAAGAGACTCAGCCATTCTCTTTCCTTCAAAGCGTCTTTGAGCTACCTAACTACAGTCTGCACTGTGTGTCGTGAATCCACATTTATTTCTTATATTTTAAAAAACAATGTTAACCAAAGCGTCTGTGAAACAACGGGGTTTGCAGCGGGCGAGATGAGGCAGCGCCCCGAGAAGACAACTGTTGCGATCTGTCAGGCCGGGCATTCCCCGATTCGGTGCGGGGATTATCCGGAAAGTGGCTTCAGCTGTCCGCTTCATTTTCAGCGCTCGCTCAACGCGCCATTGTTAGGAACACGTTTAAAAAGCTTCCGGCCCGCCGCCTCCGGAGGCCTCCTGGGAGTGGTGACTTGGAAGTGTGGAAAAGAATTCCATTTATTTATTATCTTTTTTTTTTTTTTTTTTAATGCATGGAGCCCACTGGATTAAACTAATTAGGGTAAGAAAATGCTTCTCTCAAAGAAGAGGAAACAGATTCAGAAACCACTCTACCAAATTACTCACCCTGAGCCAGGTATCTAGCTAGCTCCTTCCATAAGGGTTATCTCATTTAATCCTCAGAACCACGTTGTAAGGTCAATGGAATTACTTTAGAGTAGAAAGTTAAGGAACCGGTATCTGAAGATGCTAAAAAAAAAAATCCTACCCCATAACCAAAGTTCCTAAGTAGAAGAGCCAGAATTTGAAGGCTGTGCTGTTTCTATTGCGTGTTGCTACTTTATTTCCTCGCCCTTTCGTTCCAGCATTTGAGCCTTTGAAACTTAGAAATCTCAGAGAGAAATTAGTTGTATTGCTCATTCATCTTTCATACAGAGACAATACAAGACCTGGAAAGTTCTTCTTTTTATTGAAGTATAATTGACACACACTATGATATTAGTTTCAGGTGCACAACATAGTGTTTGGACATTTGTATGTTAATACATTGCAAAATGGTCACCACAATAAATCTAGTTATCATCTGTCACCATACAAAGTTCATACACTCTCATTGGCTGTATTCCCCAGGATGTACATTACATCCCGTGACTTACTCATTTTATGTCTGGAAGTTTGTATCTCTTGATTCTGTTCACCCATTTTGCCACCCCCCCCCAACCCTCCTCCCTTCTAGCAACCACCACTCAGTTCTCTGTGTCCATGAGTCTGATTTTGTTTTGTTTTATTTTGTTTGCTTGTTTTGTTTCAGATTTCGCATGTAAGTGAAATCACCCAGTGTTATATTTGTCATCCTCTGACTTATTTCACTTAGCATTATGCCCTCAAAGTTCATCCATGTGGTCACAAATGGCGAGATATCATTCTTTTACGGCTGAGTAATATTCCACTTAACATATATTCCATATCTTTATCCATTCATTACTGATGAACACTGAAGTTGTTTCCACATCTTGGCTATTGTAACTAATGCTGCAGTGAACATAGGGATATGTGTACCTTTATGAATTAGTGTTTTCATTTTCAGATAGATACCCATAACTCAAATGGCTGCATTATATGGCAGATCTATTTTTAATTTTTTTAAAGGTTTATTTTATTGTTTGAGAGAGAGAGAGAGAGAAGGGGGAGGGCCCAGAGCCGTCTCCATAGTTGCACATCATTAGTTGTGACATGGTTTCACGTCACACAGGTGGGTGTGGGGCTGTGTGAGGCAGGACCCAAACTGGGGGCCTCCCACATGGGAGACGAGAACCTTCACCACTGAGCCATCCCAGTGGTTACCAGTTGCACCACAGTTCAGCGTATGGGTTTGCACCTGTCAGGGTCAGGAATCGAACCCTAGACCTTGTGATTACAAGGCAAGTGTTTATCTGCTGAGCTACCGCGGCCTCCCTATTTTTAATGTTTTTAGGGACTTCCAACCTGTTTTTCCACAGCGACCACAGCAATTTACATTCCCACCAATAGTGCACGAGGCTTCCCTTTTCTCTGCAGCCTCACCATCTGTCATGTTTCTGATGACAGCCGTTCTGATGGGTGTGACGTGGCGTCGCATTGTGGCTTTAATTTGAATTTCTCTGACAATTAGTGAGGTTAAGCGTGTTTTCGTAGGCCTGTGGGCCATCTGTATGTCTTATTGGGAGGATGCCTCTTTCGATCCTCTGGTGGTTTTTAATTGGATGATGCATTTTGTGCTGAGTTGTTTGAGTGGTTACATACTTTGGAGAGTAACCCCTTATCGGATACAGGATTCGCAAATACCTTCTCCCATCCAGTAGGTTCCTTCTCCCATTGCCGATGGTTCCCTCCACTGTGCACTAGCTTTTTATGGAGCTGGAGTCCCATTTGTTGATTTTTGCTCTTGTTGGTCTGGAAAGTACTACCTTAAGGTTTAACGAGGCAAAAAGAGCAGAACCCAAGGGCCCTCGTGGCAACCATTGGTGCTGCTCCTACTGCACCTCGTTTTCCTAAAACCAGACTAGACACTCATTCACCCCATGGCTCCTGGCAGGCTGCATCTATGGGGAGCCCCCGCAGGGTCCTGGCCGGTACAGGGGTCCGGACGGCCTTGCACTGAGCTCCTGGACACGGGGTGAAGGTCACCTCCTCTCCTCACTGGACCCCGGGGTTTGGCGTGTGAGGAGGAAGGTGGAAAGGAGAACCGAGTTAAAGCCCAGTGGGTAAGGGTGGCTGCGAGCCTGTCCTTGCAGGATCCTTTGAGGAGACACAGGAGAGAGCAACACTGTAGCTGGTGCAAAGAAGGTGCAAAGGTACGAGCAGAGGGTTCCCAAGGTGGAGGGGTTGGGGGGCTGGGTGACACGGGGGAGGGGGTTAAGAAGTACAGATCAGTAGTTATAGCCCAGTCACGCGGATGGGACGTGCAGCGCAGGGCAATCACTGCACAAATGGCTTAAGTGTCTAACCACAAGGCTGTACACCTGAGACGAATATAACATAATATGGACTGTCAACTGTTACTGAAAACAAAAAAACGTAATTAAAAGAATAAAACACCTGTCATGTTGTAGGCAAAAGGGGAGGCCACATGGGCAGTGGGCGCCCCAGACAGGGGGTGGGGGTTCCTTTGGGGAGAAGAACGTGGAGCAGGATGTGGGAAGGGGGTCAGAGGAGACCTTCGGCTTACGGGTAAAGCTTTGGTTTTTTAAAAAGGATGTTTTCGTGAAGGAGAGGAGGAGGAACAAGAGAACCTGTTTGACAATCAAGGAGCTTGGCTGAACGATCCCTAAGGGTTGGTTTTCCAAGTCCGGGTTTTCAGAAAACAAAACCCCAGGAGAATCCAACAATCCGGCAGGTGGGCAGCGGTCCCCTTTGGGGCGGGTGCGTGACCTGCACGAGAATGCGGAGGCGGAATGGCAGGTTCTGTCCCACTGTAAGGGCTGGGCCTCAGTGGCCTCCTTGGTGGAAAAGGGGTATGATGAACCTCCTATCGAAAAGCAGAAGGCGGGCACCCCACCCATGGAAAGGAGCGCACATTTCTGCAGGAGGGATGCCCGAGCAGCGTCCGTTGGCCCCATTGGGACAGATGGTACCCTGTTCTTCTAGAAAGCACGGTCTTTCTTCCCTCGTAGGCCCACGAAACTCCACATAGACCCCAGGCACCCTGCCTGCCAGTCCGAGACGGGCCGGTTCCGGTTTGTCCCAGCCTCGCCGGGCCACGGCTCCCCTGTGGGGTACGAGATGTTTGCGAACTGGAGCCCAGCTCCCCACGCTCCGTAGGGTGGGAGAGGAGGCAGGCCAGCTGCCAGCTGCATACCTGCCCTGAGGCCTGTGGGGGGTGCAGCATGAGTGGGGGTGGGGGTCCCACTCAGGCAGGTGGTGACAGGGCCGGACTCACAGCGGTAACAAGACCGTTGGCATGGAGCCACCCGCCCAGGCAGAGACGCATCTGCCCAGACATTCAAGGATGGCAGTGAACGTGGAGATTCCTGTATGCTTAGAGGGTCAGGCGCCTTCCTGGTGTGGCTTTAATTAGCTGTCTCATCTGAGGAAGTCCCCCGACCTCCTAGACCTTGAACCCCCTTGGTCCCATTTAAAGTCCTGGGTTATGACGGGCAGAGGTGGACCCAGATATTCTTGGCCCGCGCTGACGGCGAGGCATGAGCTGAGTGGTCCCTCCCAGATGGAAAGGTCACGTACAGGACAGAAAGTGAAGCTGAGTCCCCAGTAGCTATTACCCCCGTCTTCCGTAGAAACAATCCCAAATTTTAAGACTTAGAACCTAAGCCAAAGTAAGATGGCAGGTGCCAACCTCCCTTGTGGCCAATGGGATTGAGGGGAAGTGTCCTGGGAAAGTTCCAGGAAGTGTCTTTAGAAGGAGGAACTATGGTCTTCCTCACTACGTCCTTCTTTCTGCTGGTGGACAGTTGGCGTGAAAGCTGGCACTCAGCAGTCGTCTTGTACCACAAGGTAAGAGCCAGTTGTGAGAACAGCAAACTAGCTAGAAGGATCCTGAGTCCAGAATGACTTTAAGAGGCTCCCCTAGCAGTGCTGCACTATCTCTTATATTTTTCCATGAGATGGAGAAGTAAGTTTGCATCTTGTTTAAGCCAATAATATTTGGGTTTCTGTCACTTGCAGACAAAGTTAAAACTGAGTGCTATCACAGGAGAGTATATGGTGCAGTTAGAAGGAATAGTCAGCTCTAGAGATGTGCTAGATTAGGACTGACTTTCATTCGTGTAGAAGAAAGGGTCAAGTAATCCTAGAAAAGGACATCTCTTGCCTATAGCTCAAGGGTAGATTCTAGAACCCTAAGTCACGATCTCAAAAAGAGGTCTTTGATTTTATTGGTTGAAAAATAAAGGAAATGCCATCTTGGAGAAAGTCACTACCCTAAGGATCTGCAAGCGTAGCCTTAATCTTCGTGTACTGCTTAGAAGGCAGCAGGAAAAGACGAAAACCAAATAGGACATGGGTTGGTCTGTACAAGAAGCCGGTGGCTGCCCCTACAGGAGCTGAGCAGGGATGAGGAGGGCAGGGCACTGTGTAGACCTCACTCCTTCAGAAATTTGCCAAGAGTCAGAGTCCGCAGTCATAGCATAGCCACCACCTATGAGTGGGGAGGTTTGGAGGGAAGTCATCAGTTAGCAACTGCGGGTGAAATCGGGGTGAAATCGCCCCTTTGGATGGTGGGCAGGGATAACACCCTGGTGAGAAGTGGAAGGAGAAGGAGACCAGGAACAGTCCAGACAATGAAGTTGCCCACAGCCCACTGCATTATAGTCATTTAGGCATTTACGGTAGTTTATCAACCAACTCTGATATTCAAGGCAACAGAGGGTGCCATGAGTGGACATAGACTATGCCCTCAGGTGGCGGATAACGTCTAGTGGGGAAGGGGAGATGTATAAAAGCTTACCTGTGAACATGCTATAAAGAGATACGCTCATACCTGGGGAGAAGAGGGTCTACGAGGGGAGAACAGGCCCCTGCCAGGGGTGTCTCGGGGAAGCTTTGGGGAGGAAGGCACCTTCGTCTGTGGTCTGGCAGATTTGGACATGCAACACTGGCGGGGACCGGGACCGCCTTCTACAGAGTCCCTCCTTCTCCAAACGACTGCAAAGGTGTCCGCTTCCGGGCATGGGGTGACTAGCCACCTCCCTCCCTAGGATACGGACATGATCGTTGTTCGCTGCACCCACGAGTGTATTCTGTGTGGAATACAGGTGGTTTGGGGAAAGCAGTTACAGTCCAAACTTGAAGAGTGAATGGCAGGGTGAACTCTGGGTTTCTGAGTTGGACACACTAGGGTTTGTGTGTCTACACTCAATCCCTGGCCAGCCTCAGGACTGGCTGCCTACAAGGCCTGTGGGACACATCTAGACAGCATGGCCACACCCCAGAGGCGGGACTAAGGAGACGCGATTGGCAGGTGGTTGGAAGGGCCACCAGGAGAGGGTTTGAAGGGCATACCCTTTCTGGTCACCTCTACCTCCTTTGAGCTCCATTATTCATTCCATTCCCAGGGCTCTGGAGCAAGGCCAGGACACGGGAGGTGGCTCTATGCCAAGTGACATGGGAAGCACCCAAATCGGATCAACGTGCCCGGGGGGAGAGGCGGTCAGAGCGTCTGATGGACTGGCAGCCTGGCCATGAAGGAAAGTGATCGGCAGGTTGTTGGGAATACAGGAGTCAACCTTCGCGAGGGCCCCAGGCGCTCTGGGCTTCGTGGTGAACAGGGCTGGCCTGCTACAGCTCTGGTGTTTCTCCTGTGCTTTTCCTTAGGTGGTGATTCGGGATAGATTCCGTATAGACCCCACGATCGTTCATCACCACGCTGACCCAAACGCACACTTAAGTACCTAAGGTCCAGGCTCAGCCATGACCAAACTCAGGGCAGCAGCAATGTATCCTTTGTGTAAGTTGATGCGTCAAGGAGAGGCAGAAAGCAGGGTGTGTGCAGAGATCAGGAATGCTTTTGTTTCTGCAAGAAGGTTGAGAGAGAGAAAGCAAGCCACTAGAACTCAATGCATAAGGTGTTTGGTGCTCCCAGAAGAGCGGGTCTGGGGGCAGAGGAGGGATGGAAGGTTTTGCTGTTCTTCTCTGAGACCTCTGCCTGGAAATAGGAACTTGGTGTGGCCTGCTTTACCTGCTGGGGCCACTTGCTCTCGACCTGGAAGCACACCCTGCTGTTTGTAATATCACAGCCGGTCGCCGTGGCAACGGTGACGTGCGCACATCAGCCATCAGACGCCAGGCACAAAGAAATACATTCCATAGCAACAGGTGAGCCTCGGAGAAGCCAGGTCTCCGGCTTCCGCTGAAATGTTTCTACCATTAAACAAACATTGGAGGAAACACAAACATCTGTCTGGAAGCAGAGCCCGGAGCCCGGGAATTCCAGGGCTGGGCCAGGGCCCCTGCATCCGGTTTCCTGTGTGGGCTGAGACAATTGGCTCACCCTCTCTGGGTCTTCAGTGAACTGGAGCTCTCTCTGCTTCCTGGCTTCCACCCTCCTGCCCACCTCGCGGGGGAATGAGGAAGGCCAATGCAATGGGAAAGGAGAAGGAATTGTCTCACGTCGCAGGGACATGAGGCACAAGCAGACAGGGGGGCTGTTGAACGCTGCCAGGACACTTCGGACCATCCGCACCAGCAAAAACCGCCAGCACTTCCTGAGGCTCCTCACCTGCAGTCCTGTAGCTGCGGGAACACAGGAGAGCGTTCCGATGGCACGGGCTCTTGTGAACACCATCTGCGTCTTCAGGGCCCGTGCTGCTCTCCTTGGGGGAATTCGGCATGTGACATGGTTTCGTGCGGCTCTGTGTCTGGCTTCCTTCCGTTTTATGTGCCCCAAGCTATTCGACGGGTGAGCTACGGTACAAGATGTACGCCCTCAGCTCACGCACAGTAGGGAGGGATGTGGGGACTGAGCATCTCCTGCAAGCCCAGATCTCTGTCACCTCCCCTAAATGCCAACCGTCCCCTCGGCACACCCAGACGGGTGTCCTGACACACCCGGATCGGTTCCCGCACTCGTCCAGCTTGCACTCGCCTTTAAACCAGGGCTTCGCACATCACGGGCATCCAAGAACCGTTTGCTAACTGGATCAGTGTGAGCAGGCGCGTCTGGGTGCTCCGCTCTGCAGGTGTGTGCCTGCCTGTGAACACAGGTGAACTGCATCGAATGGACTCCAAAGTCTTACGTTTCCAATCCCGGCCCGTGATGGGCCGGCTGTGTGACGTTGGCCAAGCGACTGCAGTGTGCTGGGCCTCAGTTTCCCCATTGGGAAAAGAACAGTCATGAGTGCTGCCTTATGCGTGTTCCGGGCTTGGGGGGCAGAGAGCGGAGCGGTCCAGTGAGATAAAAGGTGTGAGAAAACCCTTAGCTGTGACATGTGTACCGTAATTGTCATCGTCAGTGCTGTCTGACCCGATTGACCCCGTCACCTGGGTCCTGAAGGGTTTCTCAAGCATCTGAAGGACAGAGATGGGCAGCGGCCCCTCAAATGTACCGACCCCGCCTGTGCATCCCTCCTCCCCGCCCCACCTCCCCTCCGGGTCCCCAGGTCACCAGAGGCAATGCCATAGGTTCCCCGTCCTGGCTGTTGGTGAAGACAATCTAACACCTGGGAGAGGAGAGGTGTTCTTCATTATTGGGGGGTAGGGCGGCGGAGGGCATGGATACCTGCTTTACATACCATCCCCCTTCATGGAGTGTCCTTCGGGCCCCGCACACAGAGGGTTGTCGTTATTTGTGACATTTGAGTAACAGGAGCCCTAATACCAAAGGGCCTTCCGTGGGCAGCCCCCAAAAGCAAGCAGTCCTACCCACGCCTCACGGGAAACCTAGCTCAGAGATGAGCAGAACGCATCCCCGCCGGGCGGGCCCTGTGTTCGCAGCCATTTCTTCCTTCACACAGGGCCGGGCTCAGCCCAGTGCGGCTGCAGCGAGGCGCTCCGGATCCTCACGCAGATGTCAGGGGTAGGTGTTAGTAAGACGCTGCTTTTTGACGCCCCGCTCACACCCGCGTGGTATTCCACGCGGTCCTCGGCCCGTGAAGCCGAACCGATGGCGCACACTGGCTTTGTTAGCGGTCACAGTGTCTGTGTTCGGGTAGGTTCCACGGGGGGCAACTTCAGGCACACAGGGGCGCTCGGTCTGGGCATTTAACGTGCACCATGGGGGACTTGCACATGCACGCACACACACACCACACGGTCAGGGTTTCAGGTGACAACTTGGCGCCTTCTCCCATCGATCAGGTAAAATAGCACAAGTCCACCAACGCTCGGGCCCGAAGGAGTTTCCCACAGTCTATGGAGCATGTGTTTGTCACTCTCATTCTCCGAGTTCTGGGGACAGAATGCAGCGGAAGCCACCTCAGCTAGTGCTGGTTTGAATGCAGTAGGTTGGGAACCAGGGCCCCAGGGGGGGTTCGAAGTCCTCACGGCAGGAACCGTGCAGGCTAATTATCTGTCTGTCTGGCTTCCCCCTCCCCAAGCCCACAGCTGCTGCTTTGTACCCTGAAATATCTGTGCAGCCTACAATCAGGGCCAGGCGCTGGTCACCGCCTGTCCCCTCTACCAGGAAGGAGCCCGGGTCTGGCTGAGGCTACCCCTGACTCCCCGATTAGATATGGTGCCTGTCAGCAGATAAAGAGGGGTCAGAGGCCTCGAGGGGCCCAGGGGAGGAGGCGGGCCTTCCTTTTCCAGAAGACAACCCCCACCGTTTTTGAATGTTATTAAGAAGGTATTAATATAGAATTCAAGTTCATTCCAGCACCCAGTGGGTTCGCCCCGTCGGGCCAAGGGGGCTTTGTGAGTCAAGGACGGTGACCTCAACTGTCCATCACTGAAGTAGATGCATTGACCGGCGGCTGGTCATTCTCTCTGGATAGAAACGGCAGGAAGAAGCTAACTTTGGAGACAAGGGATAGGGAAGCATGTGGCCGGGACGCACGTGCCCACACACATCTCCTCAATTGATAAAGACACACTGCCCTCTACCGGCCACCATGTCCTTTTTTTTTCTGGTTAGAAACCGCCGGGAGCCTTTGTTGCTTCAGAAAATAACTGGGCTACTTAACGCAAACAGTTTTCCAAACAGCTTGCACCTCGAATCTGTTGTATCGGTCTTAAATCAGTCATTCATTCACTCAACAAGGAGTACGTGAAGTGGATAGGTACATGTCTGTGTCATATTTTTAAAAGGTGGGAAGAAACGCTCGTTTAATGAGTGCGATTGGTTTCACCTTGTCCAGGTTCAGTACTCAACTCCCAGAGCCTGTGAACCACAGAGCACGGCTTCAGACGCACCAGGTTGTAGCCTCAGTCAGGACACTCAGAAACGCAGTGAAAGAAGAGCAACTAACTCTCACCATCAAGGGACATCGGGGCTGGACTAATGATCCTGGAATCTTGGGTCTGAAAGCTCAGTCCAAATCCACATAAGTCGGGGTGAGATTCCCAAGTCCTGATGGAAAGCCGTTCTCGCCACACTTAGGGCCTAACATAGCCTACAGGTCATGGAAGGCTGATTCCTCCACCTCTCACCTCAGGCGCCCTCTGGCTTCTTCAGATTCTTGGAAACCACGGTAAAGCATCCCCTTCACGGAGCACGATTTTCAGGGGGCTTTGTTCAAGCCGAAGTTCTTCCAGGCAACTTACACAGGCGTGGCTCCATCCAACGCTTCCGATCCTGGGGTTTCTTCGTGTATTATTCTTTCATCAAATGGGACAAAGTACCTATTCTTCTCCCCCAACATTTTTTCAGATTAGGTAATGTAATTCACATGGTCCAAAAATCCAAACAATAAAAAAGCTTAGGGTACATTTCAACTCCGCATGTCATCCGTCTACCCTTTTAGCCCTCCCCTCTGCCCTGCCTGGAGTAACTGCTATTATCCATTTTACAGAATGCGCTATGCAAATGCAAGTATGCGTAAATATGCATCGTTAGTGTCCTTGTCCCTTAGATAAAAAGGAAGCGCACCATGTACGCATTGTGAATGCTTTTAGCACATCACAGTATATGAGTACATTGGATAACTCTGTATGTCACTATCTTTTTAAAACTTCTTCATTCTCTTTGGTAGCTGTTTTTATTCTATTGTATGATAATATTGTGGTTTATATAACCAGTCTCCTATTGAAGGAAAGTAGATTTACTTGAATAAGTACTCTTTTTCCTTTTGAAAGATTTATTCTTTTGTTTGAGAGAAGGTGAGAGAAAGAGAGAGAGAGAAGTGGGGAGGGCCCAGAGCCGTCTCCACAGTTGTATGTCACTAGTGGTGACATGGTTTCATTCCACACAGGTGGATGTGGGGCCACACAGGACAGGAACCAAACTAGGGGCCTCCCGCATAGCAGGCGAGAAGCTTCGCCACATCCTGGTGGTTACCAGTTTTGCCGCAGCTCAGCATGTGGGGTTGCAAGGGCCGGGGCTGGGATTCGATCCCCGAACCAAGGCAAGTGCTCAACTCCCTGAGCCTAGCATCCCTAGAATAAGTACTCTTGAACTCATACTCATATAATATTTCTGCTTCTTTCTTCTCCCAAGCCTCAGCCACTGCTGAATACTGTTACTAACACCGTGTTATAGGTCCACTACACCGCAATCTTTAAAAAAGAAAGGAAATCGTGTTACTATACCCTTGCAGGTTTACCTGCCTGTGACAAACCCCAGCCATTCTTGGGGACCCCCGCCTGAGCCCCCATGGCACACTGAGGTCCTGGGAACATCCCCGGGGCTGCAGGTGGCAGGCCTGGGCTCTCCAGAGCCATGGGCACAGCACTGCATCCCAGGGCAAGACCAGCTTTGACTCGGGTGCAGGGCACAGTGAAGAGAGCATTCACCCCGGAACTCCTCGGAAAAGGTCCACAGGCACTCACACAGAGCAAGAACACAGAGGCGAGTGGGATGGGGCAGTGCTGTCCCGGGGGCCACAAGGCGATCACAGTGCGTGTGGTTCGTTGGGGACAGTGGTCAGGTGTCCCTGGAGGCAGAAGGGAAAGGAACGCCACGCAGGAGGCAGGACACCCGGCTCCAGTCCAGGTTTTCCTCTAAGTAGCTGGGGGACCAGTCGTTTCACAGGGCAAGCGGTGCACGGTGCTCCTGAGCCAGGGTCTCCGTCTGTCTTGTTCCCGGCCAGGCCCGCTGTGGAGCTTGTTTCTATTCTCTCTCCCAGCTGTGAAGTGCCGGCATCATAGAGCTGGAGGGACTTGGGGCAGGGGGGTCTTTCCTCTATCAGGACACTGGTGACTTCTCCAGGCAGGGGAAGAGGATGGGATCCCTAACTTGGTCCACACACAATGAACCGGGGACCGAGAAGAATAACACTTGGCTTTGGGCAGCGACCAGAGACTTCTCCGGGTGAGCGTGAAGGCATGGAGGGGGCGTTGTGTTCTTTAACTTGCTTGTCATGATAGCAGTCAGGGGGGGGGGCAAGGTGACTGGGTTTAGCTTTCTACCAGGACCCAGGTGACCCTATGGCGGCCATCGGCTTCCATCATGGACACCAGCCAGAGACCGGGTCTCCTACGAGAAACCCCCCTTTTACTGGGTGGGCTTTGGGAACCCCCATTGAAACCCGTTTCCATCCCCTCAGCTTGTCTCCATCTTCCCCACCCACTCCCCCTTTTAGTCTCGCACCTGGTGTTACCGCCTTTGCCAGACAGGCTTAAACCTTGTCAACTTCTCAGCAATGACAAGCCCCACCCACCCACCCACTCTTCACGCCCCCGGCCCCCGCCTTCCGGGACCCAGGGCTGAGGCTGCAGGAAGAAGTTTTGAAATCCTCAGCGATGTTAATCAGAACCTCCAAATTCCTTGGAGAGGAGGGAGATGCACGTCGCATCGGGCTCTTAAACAAATGCAGGTGGGGTGAATCCTGCTGAAGGAACCGGACTCCGCCCGAGGGGGCGAGAGAGAGAGAGAGAGAGAGAGAGAGAGAGAGAGAGAGAGAGAGAGAGAGAGAGAGAGAGAGAGATAGCAAGATGAAGACAGAGACAAAGAGAAGGCGAGGAAAGATGTCGACAGGCAGCCGTGCAGAGACGTGCAAGCCGAGGCCTCTCACTTCGTGGGCACAGGATCCCCGTGGCCAGGGGCCCAGGCAGCGTCCGCTCTCCCTGAGAACGTAGTGGGGAAGCCGGGCTGTGTCCACAGCCGGATGGGGCTGCGGCAGGCACCCCCATGCCATCTCCTCAGCGGGGCCCCAGCCCCAGCCCCCGCCCCAGCCGGGCAGCCCCGCTCCGAATTTCACACCACGTCTAATCCAATCACAGGCAGACCTCGAGCTCCCTGCCTACGTCCCAGATCGAGAGTTCCCAGCTGGCCCCTGGGACAGGACCCCTTCCCAGCCCAGCCGGTTCCCCTGCACCTCCGGCTGCTCTGTCCCCAGCCTCCGCTGCCCCTTCTGGGCCCACAGTTAATCCTGTTTGCCTGGCCTGTCCATTTAAACAGCTTTCAACGGGCCTCACCGGGTCTGGGTGGCAGAACCCTGACGCTTCAAAAGAGAGGCCTTGCATCAAAGAGGAGCTGAGGGATGGGGGCCACAAGGGTGTCCCTCAGAGACACAAAACCACCCTGATGAATCCCGCAAGTAAAGGAGAAAGCATCACCGCCCAGCAACATGAGGTGCCCTAAGTGCCGAAAGAGCTCCCAAGTGGGGTGCTGTGGGGGTGCATCCAGCAGCGCTATCGCTGCATAGATGGGGCGGGCTTCTCTCGTGTGGACAGAGGCGGATGGATCGATCCACCTGAGGAGCAGTCCGTGCCTCCTTCCAAGTCCAGGGGTCGGGGCAGGGTCAGCGGGGTCACTCGGGAGCTGAGCCCTGGCGTGTGAGGGACGTAGGGACCGAGTCAGTCACTTCAATGTACAATCTGGCTCCGGTTGAGGCTCTTGCTCCAGAGCTCGCAGTGCGTAACGGAAGGATAAGCCGCAGGCTGGTGTGTCTCAAACTTTAATGGACAGCCGTTCCCCCCTTACCCACGGGGGTACGTTCCAAGACCCCCAGTGGATGCCTGGAACCACGGAGAATACCGGGCCCTGTATAGACTGCTTTTTCCTACACGTGTGTATCTATGGTTTCATTTATAAATCAGGCACAGGAAGAGATGACCGGTAACGGATAATAATATAGGACAATTAGACCAAGAGACTGTAAGAGAAGTTACGTGAATGTGGTCTCTCTGAAGATTTCTTACAGTGCTGGACCCACCATGTGATGATGTGAGACAGTTCAATGCCAACACCGTGAGGTGGAGCGAGGTGAGTGACGTCGCGTTAGGCTACCGTAGGGTGACCTGGATAAAAGCACCGCGATACGTTCTGATAACGGATCCAGCTGCTCAGTGAAATGGGGAGGGGAACAGATACCGTGGGCGGACACTGGACAAAGGGGTGATTCATGTCCTGGGCCGGATGGAGCAGGACGGTGTGAGATTTCATCAGGTCGCTCGGCACAGCACACAATTTAAAGCATATGAATTGCTTATTTCTGGAATTTTCCATTTAATGGTTTCGGACGGAGGTTGACCGTGGATAACTGAAACCACGGAAAGCGAAGCCATGGAGATAAGGAGGGACTGTTGTACCAAAGAGTCCCTCAGAGACCTTGATGAACCTACGGGAGCTGACGCAGTAGGTCTGGGGTGGGCCCTGAGATGCCGCATTTGTACTGAGCTGGCAGGTGATGCTGAGGCTGCCAGTCCACGAACCACACTTTGAGTAAGGAGGGTGTAGAAAGAGCCAAGCACCCTCAGCCTCTGTCTCAAGTAACTTGGTTTAGACTTCTGTTTCTCCCTGTGGTCCTCCTCCAGCTTATTGTCTTTTCTAGTGCCTTTTTCACAAGAGGTAAGACAAGAAAAATTGGTCTGACGTGAGAGTTGATGCTATCTAATCTCAGAAAGGTGTTCCCTGCCTGGCACATGCCCCCACGCTGAGTGTGGACAGCAGGGCCTGTTCAGGGCAGGGCTGACAATCAAGGCTCTCAGTCTATGGAGCAGGACATAGCTGGAGGCAGGGGAGTGCACGAAGTGAGCCTTAAGGGGGCCTTCCCCACCAAGAGACTGTTATCGTAAACCATGCCCGTGGCTTGGATCAGGGAACAGTGTCCGTCCATCCTCCCTCTGATCAACATAATGATCCGGGGCAACTTGAAGCCAGGATCCAGGGCTTACCTGGCTCCTAAGCACAGCAGTGGGGGCCCTTGGGAAACACAGGACAGAAGGCTCTTTGCTGTTGGTTGCCTGAGTTTTGTTTTGACTCCTAGAGAGAGAGAGGCAATCTCACTGTACCCTGATTGCTAGAAAACGGAGGCTCATGACCACAGTGGACTTGGCATGCCTTGGAGCACACTCCCCGCACTCACACCTTTCCCAAACTCCACGCTGTCACTCCACGGCGGTGTCTCTGACAAAGGGACAGATGCAGTTTAGTCTGCTCGTAATGTCTCTGTACCTGGAGTATTTGCAGCAGAAGGTGAAAGGCGGGGTTTTGACAGGCATGACAGAGACCTTGACTATAAAGGGCAATGCAGGGGACAATGCAGGACAGAGTCTAAGACGGGCTAGTGGCTGAAGCTCCAGGAAGCTTCAGCAGGACAATGTGGGGCAGGGGGAGGTGGCCCCCACCCCAGCTCGGCCCAAGGCAGCATCCACACTGGGGCATCTGAGTCATGGCAGCCCAGGAGGGGGGATGAGTAGGGGGCACTTAGGAAGAGGCTGGTGTGAGTGCACGTTTTTATCAACGGCAGAGTCTATGCCAAAACCACATGAAAGAGGAAGCAGAAGAAATAGAACTCTGAAAACTCGGTTCAGATCTTTACCTTTTTACCTGAGGCTTCACCTCAAGCACACGGAATTCTCCCCTCGAGACAAGCCAACAGCCAAGGCTGCCAGACTCACGGAGGCAAGGGCCCTCTGAGCCATGCAGGGAGACCCCACTTGCCTCGCCCTCATCCCAGCCCTGCTCTCAAGCCCTGGGTTGCTTTTCCAAAGAAGAGGGCCCAGTGTTGACCCAGAGGGGTCTGGTCTGCTTCCTGCGGGCTGGTAAGTGAGTTGCCCTGTGACTCCATTTTGGCCGGAAGTGGGAGTCACATGTTATGTTTCTAGTCTTTGAGGTCTTCATCTGCGAAGGAAGGTCGTTGGGTTGGAAGCGGTTTATCCATGGTTGTTCATTCACACACCAGCCCCATCCTTGCCGTAAGTGCTCAGTGGCCGAGCTATCCCAGCATCCCCCATCTTGCTAATTTTTAAATTTCCTGTGGGGACCTGGAGATCTGATGTGACTCTCAGCATGTGTGTTCCACCCCCCTCTCTGCCCCGAAGTGGTCTCCGAATCCGTCGTTCATATGTTTTGGATTAGGTGGACAAAAGGGATGCATTCTCCTGGCTAATTGTTGGCTACTCTTTTGGATGTGTGTGCACCTGCATGTGTGAACATGCATTTCCAGTTCCTCGGGGCCCCCCATCCCCCTTGTGTGCAATTTTGGCGGGCCTGTTCCTTGCACACCCCTGGCTATAGTGATAGGCACATGAACTAAAATAAACCAGTCAGATCCTCTCTCCCAGTTCTCAAGACCTCGAACTGTACCAGAACAGCGAAAAGCAACAACAGAAGATGAGAGCCCAGACATTTCCAGGGCTGTGGCCAGGAGAGTGCGTGGAGCCCTTCTGATGCCAGTTTGGGCCCCTCTTGTGTGTCCATGACTAGTTTTGCAACTTCCTCTTTTTCTTTTCTTTTTTTTTTGGTTTATTTTACTGTTTTTGACACAGAGAGAGACAGAAAGGGAAGAGAAGGGGGAGGGCCCAGAGCAGTCTTCATAGTTGTACATCGTTAGTTTTTCGACATGGTTTCATTCCATGCAGGAGGGTGGGGGCTGCGCAGGGCAGGAACGGGGCCCGGGGACCTCCCGCATGAGAGGCGCGCCCTGCAAGCTGGGATCCAAACCAGGGGCCTCCCACCTGGGAAGCCCACCCCAGTTCAGCGTATGGGTCCTCATGGGCCGGGGCCGGGACTCGATCCTTGGTCCCTGGGGCTGCAAGGTGAGTGCTCCACCTGCTGAGCCCTCCTGGCTTCCCCTGTGACCTCATTCTTGTCCCATCAATAGATTAAGGGAGTGAGAATTGGTGTCTGCAGCTATGCCCAGTGGGTGGCATGCAAAGGGTGACAACCTCTCCTCCTTCAACCTCACACGGCGAGCCCATTGTCGGTACAGTGATGACAGCGCAGAACCCACCTTCCACTGAAGAAAGCCATCTTACCCTGGGTCACGTACTCCACAGGGGCCGCCCAGGTCCCGTGACAGGTACATTGGGAGTATGATAGGAGTATGAGGCAGGACCCAACAGAACCCAGAATGACCTTCTGGGGGGTGGCCCCGTGTAGGACAGGCTGCCCCTGCTGGGCGAGGTTCTAGAAAACCATCTGCCTCCGTGCACCAGCTGGTGTGGTTGTGAGAGGCTGCGTGCAGCTTCAGTGAACTTTTCTGGAGATTCTTTCAACGCATTTGCTCATTTCATGACGGGTGATGGACACAAACGACGCACCTGCCCACACCGCGCTGAGTGCTCAGCAGTTACACCCCCGTGCACCCCCTCCCCCCACTCACCAAGTCTCACCCAGATCGACTTTTTTTTGTTTCCCCAGATGAAAACAAGCCCTCAAAGGGAAACGTTTTGCTGATGTAGAAGAGGTGAAACAAAAACCAGCAGAAACTGTAAAAGGCATCACAATCAACAAGGTCAAAAACCGTTGAGAACCAAGGAAAAAGTATCTTGATAGGTATATTGCATCCAACAAAGAGTCTTTTATTTTTATTTTTTATTTTTAATTGTTAAATTTATTGGGGTGACATTGGTTGATAAAAATTACATAGATTCAACAAAGAGCATTTTAAAGGTGCTGGAAGGTTTGGTTTTTTTTAAGACTTATTTTATTGTTTTTGACAGAGAGACAGAGAGAAGGGGGAGGGCCCAGAGCCATTGCCATAGTTGCACGTCACCTGTTTTCCACATGGTTTCATTCCACAGACAGGCGCAGGGTGGGGACCTGGCCGGGGGCCTCCTGAATGACAGGTAGGCCCCGAGCAGGAGCTGAACCGGGGGTCTCCCACATGGGGCGCACACTCCAGTTCCGTGTATGGGTCCATATGGGCTGGGGCCAGGACTCGATCCTCGGACCCCAAGGCTGCAATTCAAGCATTTAACCCACTGAGCCATCCCGGCTTCCCCAGGTGATGGAAGTTTAAACAGGTAAGAATAAATACCGAATTGTTTATAAGTAATTGCTGCAGTTTTTGGGGGGGCCCCTTAGATATACAAGCCTGGACCCCTTTCCTCAGGGCAGGACAGCCCCCAGAAGCCATCTCAGTCCCAGAACTCCCCAGAGGATCATCGGAGGCTGTTGAGATTGTCATACTTCCTTTCCATCCCCATAAGTCCTGTTTCCATAACCACTCTGCCGCACGCATCCTGACAACCTCCTCCTCAGAGTGTCTCCTGGAGAAATGACCTAAGAGTAAGGTGACCAGATTTTACCATTGGTAAAGCGGGACACCATTGACTGGGGGGGAGGGGGTTCTTGATTAAAAATTAGGTCTATCTCCCACCGTTCCCTAGCTTGTCGTGCATTCTTTCCAAACATCGGGACTTTTTTAAAACGCCGCGGGATGCAGGACAAATTGTTAAAAATCGGGACTGTCCTGCCAAAAGCGGGACGTCTGGTCACCTTACCTCAGAGCCCCCAGGAAACTGACCCACAGAAGCATGGATGGCGTCTGCCCGCACCCGACTCTCTTCCATGGGACCTGGGGCCTTGGCAAGCGTCAGGTGAACTCAGAGAAATGGTTTCCTGGCTGTTACCATTATCCACTTAGTCAAACATTTGATTGAGCACCTCCTGAGTACACAGCTAAAGAAGGAAAGTAACTATCCCTGCCCTTGCGGAGCAGACAGGATAAAGATGCAGTGTTTTCAAGGACGGGAGGTATAATACAGTCCTTCTTCAAAGAGGGTGGTCCTGCTCTCAGCCACCCATCGTCGCTTTTCTAGGGACCACCTGGAACCTCAGGGATGCAGATTGTACTTTGCGGTGTCATTGCTTTTATGAGATAATAATTCGCCTTTTAACGTCTGATTGGCCTTTGGATGACTTCTCACCCTCTCCAGACATGGCCCCCAGCACACCACTTGGGATGCAGTAGTTCTCATCCCAGTAGTACCTCTCTCTCCGAGGACATTTATCTTTTTCTTTCTTTTATTTTAAAATAGAGGGGTGAGGGCTTCCCAAGTCTGAGAAGGGCGACTCTAACAAGACCGTAGTGTGCACCTTCCCACAGGCACTGCTTTGCGACTGTCTTTTTAAAGCAACGTAACAGCAACTGGCGGCTACAGAGCCAATGTTATGTCTTAACGCGTAAAAATATGGTCTGACCTTCATGAAGGCAAAGGAGAGTAACAGAGTTGCTAGATTGAAGGTAAGAGGTAGGTAGACAAATAGGAAGTGATGGGAGAGGGAAAGAAATGGGGCACGCCAAATGTGATCCCCCCAGAATCATAAATGCTGTCGATACTATCACTTGGGTTTCCCAAGTTCTCTCTGTCTCCTTCCCAGCCATCATGCAATTGACTGAGACCGAAAGCCATCACCGACACCATTACAGGCATTTCTCCCATCCTGTCATGTTCTGCTCAGCCCACGAGGAATGTTTCATCGAAGACAGAGAGGAAGGTCAAATAGAAACTCATCCTCTCTGTTTGGGGAGCGTTTCTCTCACAGAGGAGAAAACCAAGTTGCAGAATATCTGTAAATGGCCTTTGTCATTTTACCCACTTCTTGCCTCTGCCCCTGACCTTGCTATCAACCCTCACAAGCTGACCAAATATAGCAGCAGACATGGCAAAAGTCAGCCTTCCAGTTTGCAATGTAAAGGTCACGGTATCTAATAATTTAGAGGAAACCTCAAGTTCCGCCAGTCCTCTCGTCTCTTTTGTCCAATGAGAAAACCGAGG
Source organism: Craseonycteris thonglongyai (assembly GCA_004027555.1). Taxonomy (NCBI): domain Eukaryota; kingdom Metazoa; phylum Chordata; class Mammalia; order Chiroptera; family Craseonycteridae; genus Craseonycteris; species Craseonycteris thonglongyai. The sequence goes on along the minus strand of PVKE010001210.1, from coordinate 10,230 downwards.
TCAGAGAGGTACGTGGCTATGAAGTTCCCACAGGCAGCTGGTGAAAGAGGTGGTGTTCATGAGTCCTCTAGCAGGAGTCACCCTTCTCTTTGTCACACTGTGACATTGACCGGAACTCAAAAGATTTGGGGAGTTCCAAAGGAAGCCTGTAGAAGCTGACAAATTCTTTCTAGCAGTCTCTGATTGTTAGGGGAGTTGCTACGTCCAACACCATGGATGCCTGCCCAGGGATCGAGAGGTCTCGGGCTTTTCTTACAAGTCAAGATAACTTCAACAAGTAATAAAATAGCAATAACTACATAACTAACAATAATTACTTTGAATGTAAACAGATTAAGGGCTTCAATCAAAAGACATAGGTGGCTGAATAAATAAGAAAAGAAGACCCTCACATGTGCTGCCTACAAGAGACTCACGTCAGATGGAAAGAAACGTAGACTGGAAGGGATGGAAAAAGATATTTCATGTGAATGGAAACAAACAAACACAAAGCTGGGGTAGCAATACTCCTATCAGACAAAATAATCTTTAAACAAAGCCTATCACAAGAGACAAAGAAGGACCCAGTAATTCCACTTCGGGGTATTTATCCAAAGGAACCCAAAGCACTCATTTGAAAAGATACATGCACTGCTATGTTCATTGAAGCATTATTTACAATAACCAAAATATGGAAGCAACCCAAGTATCCACTGATAGACAATGAATAAAAAAGATGAGGTACATATATACAATGGAACATTAGTCATAAAAAGAATGACATCTTGCCGTCTGCAACAACATGCACAGATGTAGAGGGTATGATGCTCAGTGAAATTAGTCAGGCAGAAAAAGACACCTACCATATAATTTCACTTATAGGTGGAATCTAAAAAACAAAATAAAGAAAAAAAAAACAGACAGAAACAAACTCATAGCTACAGAGAACATAGATGGTTGCGAGCTGGGAGAGCGATTGGGAGATGGGTGATACAGGGGAAGGGATTCAGAAGTACAAATCGTTAGTGACACAATAGTCACAGAGATGTAAAGTACAGCAAAAGGGACATTGTCAATAATATTGAAATAACTATGTAGGGTGTCAAGTGGGTACTAGACTTATCAGAATGATCACTTCATAAGTATGTGACTGTCTAATCACGATGCTGTCTACCTGGACTAGTATAACATTGTATGTCAACTGTAATTGAAAAATTAAAAAATATATATTTAAAACGTGGGATTGAGTCTTTAGTGAATTTTCTACAAAAATGTAATTCTTTATTAAATTATTTTTAAAATGATTTTTAACTTTTTCAATTACAGGTGACCTATAATATCCTACTCCACCATCCTGACCAGAAGCCTCCTTTTCTTAAATGCTAGAGACCCATTTCAATGGCTCTCTAATTTCTACTTGTACACATTATAATCGGTCAAAGTTCAAAATGGAATACTGCAAGAGAAAACATTAAGCACCTTGGTCTCTAACTTTGCTTTCGTCGAGCAGTTCTGACTACAGTTTTCACTGACTGGCCGTGTCCAGCTTTATTTTTAACAGCCACTGACCAGCCTTCCTATTCTGTTGTGGTCGTCTGTCAGGGTGAACGCGTCTTTCTTTTAACCCTCTGCTCTATATTTTGCTAACACAAGAACATCCTTTTAATGTTCAACAGAACAGCACATTCTGCCCAGCTCGCTGGGTGTAGCTCTCTGCGGCCTGTGTCTGCGTCGACACTCTAGAAAATGCAGTTACATCATGTCTTTGTGATGGTTTTTCTCTAGAGAAATTTTATCTTTATTTTACAACCGGTGAAGCTGTAACTTACTGCCCATGATTGTTTTAAAGCATCAAGCAAACCGACTTCATTAGAGGAGTGTGGTAGGCATTAGCCTGCGTCACCGATCACTAAATAGTCATCGGCAAGTACTTGGGCTCTAAAGCAGGGAGAGTTGTGACCTTTCTCACCAACAATAGTGGCTAACACGAATAAGCGTGGGCCCTCTTCTTTAATTAAAATGACCAGGGACAACCTATTCGGCATGTGTTTTTACCTAAGGTACCCAATTTATAGATCATGAAACTGAGGCCCGGGAAAGCTAAGCACCTTCCCTGGGGTCACTCCAGTCGAGGTGGGATTCACATTTGAACCCTCGTGGTCTAACTCTGAGTGTCCCCCATGACACAGTCTCACCTCTAGTACCTGTGGCTGCCCCCCACACTCACTCTAATCTCACTTCAGACCCTTCTGGGGGGCCCCACTCCAGAATATTAACCTCCCACCTACACATAGAAGAGAGACAGTGACATCAGGGTATTAAGTCCTTTGTTATGAATAACAGAATACACAAGGTTGCTCTTAACTTCAGAAATGACCTTGTATCCATTACCCTTTGTGCAAAAGCTGCTAGGACTATAAGGCTAGGCCTCGTCCATCTTTTTCTGTCCGGAACCAGGTAGAAAATATTTCAGGCTTTGCAGACCATGTGGTCACCTCAGCTTCAGCCACTTCAGGGCCAAAGCAGCTATAGGCTAAATGAATGGGCCGGGCTGGGTTCTCCTCACCCTTCATCCGTGGGCGCCGAAATTGGATTTTCGGAAAGTTTTCCCATTCCACAACATATAATTCCTCTCTTAATTTTTATTTTTTTTTTAAGATTTATTTTATTGTTTTTGACAGAGAGAAGGGGGAGGGCCCAGAGCAGTCGCCATAGTTGCACGTCATCAGTTTTCAAGTTTCATGCCACACAGATGGGCAGGGGGCCGCGCAGGGTGGGAACTGGGCTGGGGGCTTCCCGCATGGGAGGCACACACTGGTGAGAGCCCAGCTGGGGGCCACACCCCAGCTCAGCATATGGGTCTGCACAGGCCAGGGCTGGGACTCAATTCTCTGTCCTGGAGGCTGCAAGGCAAGCGCTTAACCCGCTGAGCCATCCCAGCTTCTCCCTTTCTCTTGATTTTTTTGGAAGCCAAGCAGATAGGTGAAAACCATTCCTAGCTTGCAGGCCGTACAAACCCCAGCCTTAGGCCACATTTAGTTCTAGCTCCTTCTACCTCGTCGTCAACAACCATCCCCGTGAGCTTGGCACATCACAGACACTTTGCTGGATTGAAATGAATCGAACTTGGGAAGGAGGAGGAGGAGGAGGAGGGGGCATTTCCAGAGCCGCCCCCCCGCCTCCAGCTCAGACAGGACATCAGCTCGGCCACAAGGCCACCCTTGCTGGCCCGCATACCTGCCGTGCTTTTCGCAACAGCGTGGCTGCATTTGACGGCGCTGGGTCCTGGCGGATCCAGGCCCCCCGGGAGCTCTAGCTCTCGGGCTGTCTCTACATGGCAGGTTTCGGGCTGCCAAGTGTAGATAGAGATCTCACAGGAGAGCTGCAGCAGCTCACAGCCTCCTCACTGGGCGGCCTGCCAAGCTGCCCCCCTGGCACCGAGAGCGGGCATGGGGTGAGGGGCACCTTCCAGGGGGTTCAGCGCTTCCCCACTTGGCAGTGGAGCAAAGCAGAGTGTTTCTTTCTGCTTCCTGCTCCTGATGGCATGGCGCCCAGATCAAAGGGAGAAGTGCTCCAAATTATACTGAAACCTTCGGCCTTCAGTGACGCAACAACCATTTGTCACGTGTGTGGATCTAGCCGGCCTGGCGCTTAGAGAAAGGGAGAGGGCAACCTCCTGAGGCTCTCTGAAGATGCATCACCCTGGGGACCCCTGTGATCCGGGGACTTTTTAAGCTCAGGGGGAATTCCAGCTGTCTTGTGATAGAGACAGACTATGACTTCTGAAGTGGTTCTCCCAGGCAGGGGACAAGGTCACTAGAAACAAAAGCCTTGTCCTGTGCTCCTGGAAGTGACAGGTGAATGAAAAGGGCCTCCGGTCAGGCAGGTTAGGGAGGGCCCTGAGCTGACTTCTGGCTACGGTCAGGTCTGGGGGGCTTCCCAGTGGACGTCTCACTCACTCCCGTGTCTACAAGACTTGGACTGAGGTTCTCGGCAGGGCAGAGCAAAGCCAATGGAATCCTTCGCTGGGGTAGGATATTTTCCAGCTGCGCGTGAGAATCTTCCTCTCACCATAGCCCCCCAACAACACCTGCGCTGAACACTGAACTGAAGACAATGTGTTTTTCCCCTGAGCTCTGTTCAGATCTGTTTCAAAGGGCTCCGTTGGTTAGGAGGGGGTTTCCCCGTCAGTGTTGCAACGGGCTTCTCTCTTTGGAGGATGCACTTCCAGTGTCTTTGCTTTATTTGTTTATTTATTTACTTATTATGTTTTACTGAAATAATTGGCACTCCTTTTTTGCTCTTCCTTCCCACTCACACAGCATTTTTTTTTTCCAGAGCTTTCCCCTGATGTTAGAATTATGTAGACAGAGTGGGGTGCTTGTTCCAGAGAGACCCAGAGTTCCCAAAGGTTTTCCCCAGAACTGCCTCATAGTCTACTATCATGACCCATGTTTGGGCTAAGCATTGACCCATTACTGTAATTCTTAAAAATCAAAACCAAAACGAACCCATCGAAACCCAAACAAGCAACCACGGATATTCTAGAAAGGGTGGAACCTACACTTTGACCTCTGCACTCAGAGTTTATGGTCTCACTTTTCTGCTTGATGAGAATGATGCAAGAACGGTGACTATCAATAGAAAGGCAGGGGCCATATCTCACACAGGATCCATCTACTGAATTTCAACCTATGCCATGCTCCCCTCTTTCATGATGCTGTTGCTGTCACGTCTTTATTTCTCTTTCTCAGGCACGTTCAGCTCATTGCCACCTCAGAGCCTTTGTCGATGTGCCCTCTGTCCAGAACGTTTTTCCTCCAGATGTTCGCATGGCGGTTTCCCTCTTGTCATTCAGGTTTCCATTTAATAAATACCACTTCCTGATACTCAACTTAAAGTTGCCCACAGATACTCTCCGTCACAGCATCTTGTGCTATTTCTAGAGTTGTTATTACTCTCTGAAATCATGTTGGTGCTTTAATGTGCTTCTTTCTCATGGTTGACTCTCGTGAGACTGTAAATCCCACGGGAGAAGGCACTTTCTCTACCTTACTTATTAAATCAATGAATAGAAGAATGAGAGTCAGATCTTCAGGTAAGCATGAAAAGCAGACGGGTAGGAAGTTTAAGTGGAAGATGAAGGGGTAGAAAGGGCTGGGGGTCCCAAGCAGCCCAGATGAGGGGGATCCTTAGGAGGGGTAGCAGGGTGGTTGATGTGGAAGTCTCAGAACTCAATGAATACTGCTCCTCCCTCCCATCCCAACTCAGAACCACCAGAAAAATAAGACAGAGAAGGAAGTGATAGGGCCCAGGCTACCATTTCTATTATTGATACATTGGAGAATGTGGCTTCTATTTAGGAGTGAGAGGGCTAACTAACGTGAAACACCAGCATTGGACCGATTATTCAATCACAGACGTGCTGGGACAGGCGGCCTTCCTGTTACAGGCCTTGTGGGAAACCGAGGACATGGCGCATAGAACGCAAGTGAGGAAAAGAGAGGAGAGGCCTGTTCAGATTTTCCTTCCAAACTGGCTAATCAAATACACAGCTCCACCTCCCTGTGATGGAGTGCATGAGGGGGTAGAGAGACGCCTGGGGTCAGGGATGCCCTGTGACATCTTGAGGGAGAGGTGCTCCACAGGGAGGGAACATCAGAGGGGATGGAGCCCGGCTCTCTGCGACCAACCACGGCTAGTCTCAGAGGTGGGAGTGGGTAGACCAGATGTCCGAAAACATTGACACCCTGACTCCTCTGAGATTGGCTCCTTCTCTGTCTAATCTTGGTCCTTTCATTTGCTCTTTATTTATTGCTTGCACATTTGTTCCACAGACACTGTAGAGATCATACAAGGCCAGAAATGAGCAGGATGTAACTCTTGCTTCAGGGTCCCAGCCCAGTGGAGGAGGTAGACCTGGTGTGACCCCGGCCATTTCTCTGGCTCCTCCCTGGGTACCTTCTCTCTCCACTCCAGGGTTCCAGTTTCTTCTATGACAGCACCTCCCAAATGTATTTACTGTGGAACCCATGACCACCCCCACACAACAGTAACAGCATGGAGAGCCAGCGGAGACACCTGATAAATGCACTTTCTCAGGAGGCCGGGAGAGCTCAACAGATTGGGCGCTGGCCTTGCAACCACCAGGTCCAGGGATCGAATCCTGGCCCCGGGCCACGCAAATCCAGATACTGAATTGTGGTGCAACTGGTAACCACTGGATGGCTTGGCTGTGAAGGTTCTTGCCTCCCATGTGGCGATCCTCCAGTTTAGTTCCCACCCTATGCAGCTCCACGTCCACCTGTGGGGAGTGAAACTGGGTCACAACTAATGATGTACAACTATGGAGACTGCCCTGGGTCTCTCTCTCTCTCTTTTTCTCTCTCTTTCTCTCTTTCCATCTCTCAAACAATAAAAGAAATCTTTAAAAAATAAAATAAAGTAAACACACTTTCTTTGTGATTGGCCATTTCCAGAAAAGAAAAATTTTAAGTTTGTTCCTTTTCTTCTTTTAACCCTTCTTTTCTTTCTTCCTTTCTTTCTTTCTTTCTTTCTTTCTTTCTTTCTTTCTTTCTTTCTTTCTTCCTTCCTTCCTGTCTTTCTTTTTTTTTTCCTTTTATCACATAGTTAACATGTGGTCAATATAGAAGAAACAGAAAATAAAACTAAAATAAAGAAGAAATAAAGACCACTCATGATTCCATTATATTGGTACAGTCTCCTTCCTATTTTTTTTTGGTGCATCCATTTCTGGACTTTTAAAAATTGTGTAATTGCCACACATATTTCTCAAAAGCTATTTCTGTCAATGATCATTGACATTAATTTCAAGTGACAATGACAAAGCAGTCTTAAAAGGAGAACACCTTTCCTGACAATTTAAGTACGGGCTTCTTCCTCAAGAAGTCCCATGTGCCTTCTAACCTTTTGTTTCTTGGTTTCATTGTGAATGCATTCCAGTTGCTTTCCTCCTGGTACCTGACATTTTCCCCGGGGCTAGCAGTAGTCCAATTGAACACACAGATCCTCCGTTCAAAATCGGGGAGACACTAAACTTCTCATCACAGCGGACGCAGGGAAAGAACGTCAACAGCCTCTCTTCCTGATATCACATGACTTGCAAAGCTCCCCGGCAGCCTTTGTAGGTATGCGTGGGGGGTTCTCTTCTCTAACTGGGTACACTTGGAAGTGAGCTCCAACTCACCACTCAGAGATTTGTTCCTGATAAGGGGTTTTTTGTGGACTAGGCTGGCTTGCTCTGAGAAGCTGAGGAGCAGTGTTTTTGATTTTTCAATGCTAGCCATGTGCTTCCAACTCACCTCTGACTATTATGACGCATATACCCAGTGGCATTTGAGATAAAGGTGCTTTGGAGAGTGACAAAAAGGTTATCGGACACACTTGTATTGACTGGAAGTCCATTTGGAGAGTTGGAAGATGGGTCATGGGCGTCTTTCTCTTAGACTTTCCACTCTGGTTGGGTGATGGCTGGTGTCAGTCCTTCAGCTCCCGCAGGGATGCCGTACAGCTGGCCCTTACTGTAGCTTCATGGTGCCCTGGCCTTGGAGCTTGGCCGTGACTTTCTTGGGCCAATGTGTTAGAAGACACGACCCGGGCCAAGGCTTGACTACGCTTAGATGGTTGGTCTGGTCCTCTTGGGCCCCTGTCTGCCCTGAGATGAATTTACGCTGGGATACCCCTGGCCCAAGGAGCGTGAGAGACACAAGGAACAGACCAGAAATCAAAGCAAGCAGAACCGAGGTCAGCTGAGGCCCAGCTGATCTGTGAACACCTGAGCAAGAAGCGAATGCTGAGAGTTGTGTGCCCTTTGATGTCAGGGTGACTTTTCTGCAGAGCGATGGCGGTGTAGCTAATGGATACACATGGGAGACGCCAGTGCATGTGGAAGGAATGCCTGAGACAGCAGCCAGTTAGTAAACATAAAATAGCAAATGGTTAGACGATGTTGTATGGCCGCGCATTGCCTTGAATTTTCTGGGAGCTGGTTGCATATATTCGGCTCCCTGTCCCTCTAAGGGACATTCTCATCCAAGCATAAGTGGTCCAGGGATTATGGATACCCTAATACCACAATGTCTGCTACTGTGCTCTGTGGGGACAGAGGACACGGAAAAGAACAAGGACAGTGTGGTATAGTTGAAAGAGTCTAGACTTCGGAGTTCAAGAAATGTCACTTTGAAATGACATCATTTTTTTACTATTTACTAGCTATGGGACCTGTGGCAGGTCATGTAACATCTTTGAGGTGTAGCACATACTACAGACATACTACTATTTAATATTTCTCTACCTTGCAGGGCATAAGTGAGGAGGCACTCAGAAAAATAGCCGTTCTAGTGACAATTATTGTTAATCTAGGGTCTCAAGGAGCTTACAGTCACCTTGCAGAACAACTTGTCTCCAGAAGCATAAGTCAAAATGTCACATAGGACGTGGAAGGCGCTCGCTGAATAGGAACGTTAGCAGGAAGGGAGGGATCCATGCAGGAGTCAAGAGAAAAAGGACAGTTGGGGAGGCCAGGAGAGCTTAGAAGGTTGAGTACTTGCCTTGCAACTACAAGGTCTGGGGATCAAATCCTAGCCCTGGCCCGTGCAAACCCACATGCTGAACTGCCTCACAACTGGTAACCGCCGGGATGGCGGTGAAAGTTCTCACCTCCCATGTGGGAGGCCCCTGGTTCGGTTCCCGCCCTGCACAGCCCCACATCCACCTGTGTGGAATGAAACCATGCCACAACTAATGACATACAACTACGGAGACTGCTCTGGGCCCTCCCCCTTTCTCTTTCTAACACCTTCTTTCAAACAATAAAATAAATCTGAAAGAGAGAGAGAGAGAGGACAGGAAAGGTAAGTGTGGGCAAACATGGACCTATTGCTAATGCTAATGATGCTTACGCCTCGCCCTCTCACTGCCGAGCCCCTGGGGGGCTCTAGGGATTGCGATGTGTCACAACCTACCATGTTTCCCCGAAAGTAAGACATCCCCCGAAAATAAGACCTACTTCCTGGAACAATAAGATATCCCCTGAAAAGAAGACCTAGCACATTTTTGGGAGCACACCTTAATATAAGACACTGTCTTATTTTTGGGGAAACAGGGTATAGAAGCTTCAGAGACCTTGGATGTACAGGCCCAGGGACGTGGAATTGTGGAGAGCGTCCTGGATGGGATTGGGGTGTCTGGATTCATTCTCTAGGCCCCGGAGCGCTGCCCCGTGGGTGTGGGGGTGACAATATCGGTGCTCCCGGTCCCTGTCCAGTCGCCTGGCATCTGGGGAGCTTGGCTGAGCCTCTCTGCTTCGGTAAGGAGACCTCACGGAGCATGCCCAGATCAGCACACCCAGCGAACACTTCAAACTCACTGCCCCCCTTCCCAGGGCAAGCCTGCTCAGGCCTTGTGTTTGTGGGGGATCCTCCCAGGCTCCCCCACAGCCTGGAACAGTCTAGGGAATCTGAAGCATGGGGCAGCTTTCCTGCCGGCCCCCAGCGGGCTGACACGGCCCATCCGGCCCAGGAGATTAGCTAGGGCTTTGTTTACAGATGCCTTCCTGTGACAGCCGCCCCTGGGGAGGAGAAGAGCGCGTTCCCTTGTTGCCGCTGGGGGCCGGCCCGAGGCCACATCTTCCGCAGAGGTTGTCTACACAGGTACCAGGAGTCATGGTGGCCGGATGCTGCCCTGACATGCTGCCAGTCATAGTCTTGCACAGAGCAACTCTGTGCAGGGTCCCGGGCAGAGACGGGGTCTTATGTGCTGCATGAACAAATGAATGAGTGAGGGAGTGAATGAATGAGTGAACAGCGATGACAATGCCCAACTCACTGCCTCTGTGTTGTATCTCTTCCCCGCTCCTCACTTCTGAAAGGAAGAAGTTTTCAAAATCATATTTTAGAAACACATGTATGAATCCAAGTGACTACATTACTAAACAGTAGCAATCCACCCCTGAGGTGTGGAACTTTCACTCAAAGTGTCGGAATAGATGGAATGAATTCCTCTTCTGCCCTCTCAGCCCAAGTCTGCCACTAGTGCACATGTGTACACACACACAGGTGCACATGTGTACACACACATGCTCATGTGGACACGCCTGCAGAGACGGCCCCGCATAGTAGTGAGGGTACAGTCTCTGGGACCAGATGCTTTGGATGGGGGTCCTGGTTCTAGCCTTTGCTAATGGCATGAATGTGGTCAAGGCATTGGACCTTTCTTTTTTTTTTTTTTTTA
>PVKE010001209.1:9701-106804 GCA_004027555.1 Craseonycteris thonglongyai | reverse complement strand
AGGGGCGAGGGCAGGGGAATGTTCGAATCCAGAATCCTGAGCTGATATAAAGCAGACCTTGACAAACTCGGTTGAGCACTGAATGGGAGACAGAGTTGTCACTGAGGAGGGTTAAAAAGGCTGAGAAAGTCTCACCCCTGAGACTCAGGTGCACAGGGTCTACCTAAACCAGAGACTGGAGTATGAAAACCTAGAGCTTCTCCCCTACCCTCTGCTCCCCACATCCACCATTAACCTTGCACATATACTTCTAGAGGAGGGCAAGAGAGCAGACATTAGACATGTGTTGTGTCACAGGAGCTGAGAGCCTGCTGCCAACTGAGGATGGAGCTGGAGTAGTGAGAAAAACCCTCCAGTCTGTGGTGAACTTTAGAACAAAATGCAAACCCAGTTCACCTACAAATGAGACTGAATAACGCCCTTTGCCCCTCACACACATTCTAATGGCCCAACAGAGAACAGACAGGCCCATTTCTGGGTTTAAATAATATCTGTCTGTCTCTACAGCTTAATACCTTCCATGTTCGACATTCAATCAAAATTATGAGACACAGCGAAAAGTAAGAGAAAATAAGCCCACTGCTAAAAGGTAAAACCACCAATAGAACCAGACCCAGAGATAGGTACAATATTGACCTTTAAAAGAATTAAAACTATGCATTAAAAGAGCTAGTAGATTCTAGTACATTATGGCTGTATTGCTGTAGCAATACTCATTCTTCAGATTTCTTCTCATCTGAACATCTGCCAACATTCTGAGAACCTTTACTTTTCAATTCTTTTTGTCTAATGACCTTTCTCCCCCCGCCCCACTTTACTATTCCTATGACCTTGAAAACATCTTATCAAGCGAAATAAGTCAGACTGAAAGAATCAAGAAACATATGACCTGACTTACAGGTGGAATAAAACTGAGAGTAACAAAGAAACAAAAACTCATGGACAGAGTCAATAGTTTAGTGGTTACCTGAGGATAAGGGGGGAGGTGGGTGGGAGAGTTGCGGGGAGTAGGGAGGAGGCATCAAATATATGGTGATGGAAGGAGAGCTGATTCTGGGTGGTGAGCACATAATACAATACATAGACAATGTAATATAGAATTGTACACCTGGAAACAATGTAATTGTTATCAACCAATGTCACCTCAATAAATTTAACAATAAAAAAAAAAGTTAAGAATAAAATAGAGAAAGACAATACCATCAATCTCAGACAGAGCTCAGAGTCAAATTTATTTGAAAAACACTTGCTAGTATAATTGTTATAAAAATTCAAATATATTTAGCTTTTAGCATATGATATTTTTAGAGGTTTATTTTATTGTTTGAGAGGGGAGAGAAAGAGAGAGGAGGGCCCAGAGCAGCCTCCATAGTTGTACATCATTAGTTGTGACATAATTTCATTCCACACAGGTGGATGTGGGGCTGTGAAGGGTGGGAACTGAAATGAGAGCCTCCCACATGGAAGGCAAGAACCTTTGCAGCCATCTCAGTGGTTACGAGTTGCATCACAGTTCAGCATATGGGTTTGCACAGGCCAGGGCCGGAATTCGATCCCCAGACCTCACGGTTGCAAGGCAAGTGCTCACCCTGTTGACCTATCACAGCATCCTCAGCATATACTATTTTGAGTGGAAAAGGCAAATGGGGGGAGGGGAGATTGAGGAGGAAGAGAAAGAATGAGAGATCGAATTCAATAAGCCTTCACTAAAGAATATAAAATTCATCACCTAATGGAATTTTCACTGATTTATAGTTAGAAAATCTGAATCTACATATGTAGTGTTCCTCAATTACAAGTTGAACAGCCATGGGGAAGTAATAGTCTTGTGGAGTTTCAATTTCTTGCCTAGTTCATAGAGTTATCATGAGAATCTTATTAGTTAATATATTACTATACAGTGATATCCAAAAGGAGGCCGTTATTATTCATAGTAATGAAAAGGACAGTTCCTTCTTCATCACTTATGATTCTAGAGATATAAAATAATTTGGATGCTTAATATAGAAAACGTATTTCAATTATCTACAGGGGGAATATCTACTAATGTGTAGAAATATATATATATTTTACAGTCATTTCTTCCATACAGAAAATTAATTAGTCTCTATTTCACTCATGATAACATTCAGCAAAAGAACAACAGAAACTAATCGGATGCTCTATCCCTCACTGAGTGGAAATATTTAACAACAGCTCTTGAGAGGGGAAGCCCTAATTTGTAGCATTTGCTGAATTCTATGGTGTAAATACTCCTACCATGACTGACTGCAAGCTATCATGTCACCGACTAGAGTCGGGAAGAAATGTGCCATAGTACACCGTATCATATTCCCAGATATAGCATATGTGGAGATAACAGGAAAATGCAGGGAAATAGCAAGTAGTGGGTTTTGAGTATTTGTTACTTTTACTTTTAACACAATTTGATTTTCAGATTAAACATCTGAATTTTTAATAATGCCTATGGGGGAAGCCAGGATGGCTCAGCGATTAAGTGTTCGTTTTGCAGCCCTGGGGACTGAGGATTGAATCCTGTCCCCGGCCCATGCGGACACATATGCTGAAATGGGGCGTGCTTCCCATGTGGGAGGCCCCCAATTTGGTTCTCACCTCCCCCTCCCAGTTTGGCCTCTGGCTTGAGGGGGCATGCCTTCCATGTAGGAGGCTCCCAGCCCTGTTCCCACCCTGCACGGCCCCTACCCACCTGTGTGGAATGAAATCATGTTGAAAAATGATGATGTACAACTATGGAGACTGTTCTGAGCCCTCCTCCTCTTTTGTCTGTCTCTCTCTGTCTCTGTCAAAAACAATAAAATAAATCTTAAAAAAAATAATGCCTATTTTGACATTAGCTCACAAGCTAGTACTAGCCAGTTTCAACATAACCACTGTGGACCCCACCTTTTAGTTTCTCAGTCCTAATAGACAGAAAGCTCCCAAATCAAAGGATAAAAATACCATTTTGTCTAATGGGTGAAAACATGAAACTATTATCAGCCTTTAATGATGTGTCCTAACAGTAAACTACCGGTATGTATTTATCAAATCTTTACACAGATAGAGTTGTCTATGTGCCTGTCATCCTTCTAGGTATTTTATAAATATTAACTCAATGTATCCTCATAACAACTATTTAAGATAGGTGCTACTAACCCCCTCTTACAGAGAGGAAACCGAGGAATAAAATAACGTGCCCAATGTCACACTGCTAATAAGTGGTGCAGCACAATTTGAACCTGAGCAATCTGGCGCTACCGCCTACACTTTTAGGCCCTGTCACGCTGCTTGCATTTGCCTAACTCCTGCTTGCAGACCCAACAATCAATATTTTAAAATGGTCAAATAATACCTTTGCCTAACTTTTTAAAGAAAAAGAAAACAAAACTCCCCAAACCTCAACTGCATTATTACCCAGGGTAATGCTCTTTTGGAAGGAACTAAAATAATTTGGGGGCTTAAACACAAAGCAGTGTATTTTAGAGACATTTTATGTAAGACTTACGATTGTACAAGTTAATTTGTAGGTTTGAACTACAGTGCTGAATTTAAAAGTACTAGCTAATTTTCCATTGAAAAAAGAACCTATTATACTCATAGATATGAATAACCAAATAATGCAGTATTTTAAATATAAAAATAATTCCTAAATAACTTCTTTAAAAACGATATACATTTCCTGAATTGTGCTTCAAATATTCCTTAAAATTAGAATTGCATAAATGCTGTATTAACAGACATAATTTTAAACCTATGATTTTATTTTATTTTTTTTACCAGACAGTTACATTTGAACAAGCAAAAAAAAAAGCAAGTGAGGGGCAGCTGGGATGGCTCAGCAGGTTAAGTGCTCATTTTGCAGCCCCAGAGCCCAAGGATCGAATCCCAGCTCCGGCCCATGTGGACCCATATGCTGAACTGGGGTGTGCCCCCAGTTCAGTTCTTGCTGGGGCCTATGCAGGAGGCTTCCGGCCCAGTTCCTGCCCTGTGTAGCCCTGCATCCATCTGTGGAGTGAAGTTATATGGAAAACTAATGCTGTCAACTATGGAGACTGCTCTGGGCCCTCCCCCTTCTCTCTGTCCCTCTCTCTGTCTGTCTGTCTCTCTGTCATAAACAATAAAAATAAATCTTTAAATTAATCATGGAATTATAAACTCCCCCTCCCCCCGCCCCCCTTCCCAATAAATAAAGAAAACTAAAGAACAGCTTTTATTCTGTAGTCAGGAAGAGAACACAATAAAAAAAAAAGAAAAAAGGAGAAAAAGAAGCAAGCAAGCAAGGGAACAAGATGCCAGAAGAAGGAAAAAATGATAAAGAGATTTAAAAAATGTTCACTGCTCTTAAAGAAACTGGTTATGAAATCTTTTGGTTGTGTAGGTAACTATAGACCGTATTTTTAAAAATGGGAGGGAGGCAAGGAGGGAGGGGGAAATACATCAAAGGGATTACTAATGGCAGGTTAAATTTGGGCAGGTCACGTGGCTTTAGGAGGATTTGGTGACTGAGAACTCAAATCCCAGATCCCATCTCTCAAGCTGATGTGGAATCTCATCCATGCTGTCTCTGGTACAGCTGGTAAAATCTCTCATCTTTGTCTGGCTCAGTAACCCTCTGACCACTCTGCTCTTTACCTGCCTAAACCCTGGATCTGTCAGAAACATTACTCAGCACTTTTCCTGCTCACATCTGCTATCACCCAGAGCCTGATAGAATGGTTACAAGATCCAGAACGACCTCCCACACACCTACTGGGCACTCAAGAAAGTGTTGACTGACTGCAGAAATCTGCCTCCCATGAAAACTGATGGTTCAATGAATCCTGCACATATTTGAAATTTTGTTGTTGTTATAAGGTCTTTGTACTCACCAGGGGAACTTTCTCACAAATATTTGCACAACTGTTACTTGTGGATTTTTGACAAAAGGATAGTAGTGGGAGAGCTAACAGACATGCAGTGTTAGTCACAGATTAGATGAATTTAAGTCAAGATCATTTATGTCTCCTACCTTGGGGATAAATAATGCAATCCTAACCATCACTAGTCCTTAATTATGTAGCATTTTGCTGTTAACATTCTTGCCTTTAAATTAAAAAAAAAGGTGTGTTAATCTGAACATCTAGTAAGGATCTCATATTACTTTCAGGTTACATTTGAAAAAACTTTTGGATAGTTCTACTATGTTTAAATTTTTAAAAAAGATTTATTTTATTGTTTTTGAAAGAGACAGAGACAAAGACAGAGAGGGACAGAGAGAAGGGGGAGACTCCAGAGCAGTCTTCATAGCTATATATCATCAATTTTTGATGTAGTTCCATTTTACACACGTGGGTGGGGGCTGCGCAGGGCAGGAACTGGGCGGAGGACCTCCTGCATGGGAGGCACACCCCTATGAACTGGGGGCAGAACCGGGGCCTCCTGCATGGGAAGCTTGCTCTTGCGAGAACCGAACTGGAGGCCACACCCCAGTTCAGCATATGGGTCCTCACAGGCCAGGGCCAGGATCTGAGCCTCAGAACCCAGGACTGCAAAGTGAGCACTTAACCTGCTGAGCCATCTCGGCATCCTCTAAATTTTTGTTAACTACGTTAGAAAAAGAAAAAAATGATTTTAAGAAAAGCAATAAAAACGCCTTAGTGGAACAGGCAAAACTTTCAAATAATACTTTTCATGTAGTCAAATAAATGCAATATTCATTGAAGAGTTACACAGAAATTATTTGAATTTTGCTGTATTTTGTACCTCTGCAAAGAATATCAGTTCTCACAGTATAGTTGATTATCACTTAAAAAAAAAACCTCAAAAAACCCCATAGTGTGGCAATGAAAAGCCTTTCAAAACACATGTCCACAGAAAGAAATGTACTTAAATCTTCACAGAAGTTTCATTCATAATAATCCACTTATTGTCTAGTCACCAAGCTATATCCTAGGACATACTATTGACTTCTTTTCCTCTATGCTTTTTCAGATGTTGTTCTTTCTACCTGGAATGCTCATCATTATTGAATATATTCACTCAATAACCACTTTTGAATGAATTTCAAAAACAACAATCATGGACCAGAGTCTCTTTGATGTGCTATAGGCAGGTCTCTGAGGTAGGAATTTCTTCAGTTAGAAAGGGCATCCAAAAGTTTTTCCTTTGATGCAAAGTTTATATTCAATGAAATGCACAAATATTAAGTGCAGACTCACTGAATTTTGACAAATGTCTACACCTGTGAAACCCAAAACCCTATCAAAATACAGAACATTACCATCATCCCAGAAAGATACCTTTCCAGTTGATTCCGACCATCATTTCCCTAGAGATGATCACAGTTCTAATTTTTAAGAATACTGTATTAACTTTTAGAATTTCCATTTAGTTTTAAAATGATTTCTATTTCTCTGCTTAGTCTACCTTTGCATTCACTGTGAATATATTTTCCTTTACTTCATTGCCCGCAGTCATAATAAGCACTTTAAAGTCCTTGTTCTGATATTGGGGTCTTTGAAGACTTGGCCTCTGCTCACTGTCTTTTCTCTTGAGAATGGTCACATTTTCCTGTCTCTTTTCACACTGGATACTTTTTTCTTTATACTCTGTAAATTATGAAGGGTTATTATAGACTCTGAAATATGTTACGTTACTCTAAAGAGAGATGATATTTTTGTTCTAGCAGGAAATTTACTTAGTTGGACTCAAGCTATAAGTTCTATCTCTTGGGCAGGGTATAAATCTCAGTTTTTACTTTTTTCCCCCTATTTTGGCTGGGTTGTTACAATCTTCCCTGTGCTTGTGTAGTTTGGGGTTAGCCAGAGACATAGGCTGAGCCTATATGCAGAAACTGGGGGAAATGGTATCTAGGTCCCTTCTCTGTGGGTATTTCCCCCCTCACTTTTCAGCAGCAGTGGTTGCCTCAAACTTCATCTTCTAGTTCTACAGGTGATCAGAGTTTTACCACCCCATGGGCCCCGCTAGGTCTTGGAGTGGGGTGCGGCAAGCAAAGTGTCCAGGGTGCAAAATTTTAAGGAGGCACTAACCTTCAGGCACATAAAAATGCAGTCAGCACCCAAGAGTGAGTGTGTCCGTAAGAGGGAGGCTTCTAGGGGACCCTGCTTTCCTTACCCTACACCTAGCCCTGGGTCCCATACTCAGTGTGCAAGTGGAACAAACAAGAAGCTTGTGCCTTGTCAATTTCTTCTTCCAAGTTTTGACTAATGTCCAGAATGTGCCTGATTTTACTTCCTCGCTGGAGGCTTCAGGTGGTTTGTTGTATATTTTACCCAGGGTTTATCATCAGGTTCTGTGGATGGCTACACTGTCAGGAGCTTCCTCAGCCATACTAGAAGTGGAACTCTCAGAATCATAAAATTTTTGAGTGGAAAGAGATCTTAGGAAGTCTCTATTCAATGGTCTCATATTACAAATTGGAGACTGACACCAAAAGAGGTTAAAAAGCTTTGTCATAGAGTCAATTACAGCAAATGGCAGTAATGTAACTTCTAATCCAGTGATTCTCCACTATGCCACTCGGCAGTAATGCTAACAGGAAAGAACAACTTCTGTGCAGCATCAAATGTACTCAACTTCTCTTTCCAATGTAAATAGTGTTTTAACTCTCATTTATTAATTACTGCCTGTTTAACAGTTTGTTGTTATGAACTGCATGTTCCTGTCCCCACAAAATTCATATGTTGACATCCCAATTGCTCTCCCCATTCCACAGTGTGGCTATACTTGGAGACGGACATGCTAAGAAGGTAATTATGGTTAAATGAGGTCATAAGAGTGGGGCTCTGATCTGATAGGATCACTGTCCTTACAAGAAGAGATGCCAGGGAGTACCCTACCCTTCTCCTTCTTCCTTGGCCATGACAACATAAGAGGTCCCATGCCAGCACAAGAAGCAATGGTGGCTGGCTATAGCCTAAGAGGCCTCAGAATAAAACCCACCCCACTGGGACTTGAATCTTGGACTTTTCAGCTTTCAGAATTGTGAGAAAAAAATTCTGTTGCGTAGGCCACCAAATCTGTGGTATTTTGTTATGGCACCCAAGATGACTAACACCGCTATAAAAATGGACCCAGATTTTGCATAATGGTAAATTGGGTTACTTGACAGAATCACTTCAGCAACACTACACAAAGGTAAATTCAAACACTTCTTTAAGACCCTGAACTCAGAAAAATAAAATTTGTCAAGCAGTACAAAAATACATTTATTTTGAGGGCTAATCCCAAGACTTTGGGTAAACCTGTTGTGAGTTTGGAGGGCAGTGTTTCTAAAACAATTTCATCCTATTTTTTTCCTAGCTTATTTTTTTAAAGATTTGTTTTATTGTTTTTGACAGAGACAGAGAGAGACAGAGAGAAGGGGGAGGGCCCAGAACAGTTCACAGTTGTATGTCATCAGTTTTCAGTTTTCGACATGGTTTCATTCCACACAGGTGGGTGGGGGCCATGCAGGGTGGGAACTGGGCTGGGGGCCTCCCACATGGGAAGCACAGCATAAGGGTCTGCAAGGGCGGGGGCCGGGATTTGATCCTCGGTCCCCAGGGCTGCAAAGCAAGCATTTAAGCAACTGAGCTATCCTGGCTTCCCCACCTACCTTAGTTTTAAAACACATGTCTATGTCTATGTAAATATATACATAAGTGTATATGTATACACCATGCACACACACTCATACATACATATACAATAGCTGTCCAGAAAATATTCAGCCATTATCAATATAATGAGAACAGTTACATGGCTGGATACTTTCCAGACAGCCCTCACATACAAAGTCCAACAGAAGTAATGCTCTGCCAGATGGTCACCAGCTCATAAACGAGTGTTTCTTCTGTCAGACTCTATATACACATACACTGTACATACATACCACTACTAGCGGCTATTCTGTGAATGCCTTAAGAAGTCATACCTTCCGCAATAGCTTGTAAGCTGTCACCATGCAAAAGTAAGGCCTGAACACACATCTTTTATTTGCAGACTCAGCATCTTGATCTATTTACCAATGTCCCCATTTCTTGACCTAACAGTCTGGCTCAGCATTCAGACCGTCATCTTTCTCCTCAGACTCCCCATATAATGCTGTTCCTTTCATTGGTGCTCACTTACCTTTTGATCCACAGCTTTGATAATATCTGTCCATGGTAACCTGGCCTGGGATCTTATCACGTGTTCAGGTTGACGCAACCTAGCATAGCCTAGACTCACTATCAAATAAAAGGTATTTTATTTGAGTAACATAAGGTAGGAAGCACTGAGTACAGTTAGGAGAATATTCTCCACTAGACTTTCAAGTTATAGTTCTCATTTTATTTATTTTTTAATATATTTTATTTTTATTTTTGACAGAGAGAGAGATAGATACAGAGACAGAGACAGAGAGAGAACTGAACTGAGGGAGCTCCCAGTTCAGCATATGGTTCCCAATGGGCCGGGGCTGGGATTCGATCCCCGGTCCCCAGCGCTGCAAAGTGAGTGCTTAACCCACTGAACCATCCCTGCTTCCCCAATATCTTATTTTTTTTAATCTCTATTTCTTTTTTTTTTTTTATATTTTATTTTATTGTATTGTATTTTTTGGTTTACTGCTGCTTGCTGTTATAATCAGTTGGTCTGTTCTGGTAATATTAGGTCACTGTAATTTCTAAACATCAACTCTCCTTTACCCCTTCTCTCCAGCTAGCAGCAGTTAGGAAAGGCCGTCCCTATCACAAGAACCTAAGAAATGTGAGAGTTATCTCTCATCTGACTAGTGATGATGATATCTGATACTTCAGGATGAAACATTTATAAGCAATTATGTATAAAGAGCCACTATTATTTCCATATATTTTGATTTGGTATGAGTGAGGTAGACCACCATTCCAAGTCTGTTAGGTGCCAATTCTGTCAATTGACCCCTTAACTTTATGTTGTCATAGGTAACTTTAGTAAGGCCTCAAAGTGTTTTCTCCTTCATTTAATTATCTCGACAAGTCACTGAGCAAAAAGAAAAGCGATCCTGACAAAAGTACTTTGGTACAAGAAGGTTATTGAACTCATATGTTGAAATTTGGGGTCCTTTGCACAATTCAAGTTTTCGAACTGGAGTTTAAGCAAACTTTTCTTTTCAAAATTGTATCTCTATTTTAATGACTGATAACATCAGAAAAAAAAAGAGATAACACAAAGAACATAAACTCCCATAAATTTGAAGAAAATAGTGGCACAGAGATATTTGTGAAATCTGAGATGTTTTAATTAAAAAATTTAGTTTCCTACTTTCAAGCACACTTCATTTTACAATAATGATATTTAAGGATATTTCAACGATTGCAAAAAATACCTGTAACTAAAAACTTTAAGTATTTATAGTTAAGTGGTTCAAAAGTGCTTAGAGGTTTCTTCTTTTACTTTAAGCATGCGCCTTCTACTTTTAATATTTTAATTTGCTTAGGAAGTCCCACATAAACACATATTTATCTATATACACAAGTTTGCAATCTAGAGATAAACTTCTGATTGGCTGTGGTTAATATTTTTATAAATTCAAACTAGATGGCGTTTAAATTAACCACCTTCTATTAATTATACAAGTAGGTGCATGGGGCAAAAATCTATCTTCATTTTTCAATATAGTTATACCTGAACAAATAGAAACTTAAAATGTTCCAACTACTCTGAACTTTTTGCTTTTCCCAGTGCAGACCATGCTCCTTCACTCAGCTCTGCATTGATACAGGCTGTTAACTCTGCCCAGAGATACTAACTCTCCTTTTTCCTCTGCCTTGTACAGTTCTGCTCAAAATCCAGAATGGCACTTCCGTGCACCTCTCCCCCAATTCCCCTGGCAGAGTTCAATCTCCCCCTCCTCTATGATACCTCCGTGGTCTGCACCAGTTTCTATCAAAGCACTGATTCTTTTGTGTAAAACAAATTCCTGGAGGGCAATGGTCATGTTTTATTTATCTTTCTTTCACTTTCTGGCACACGGTATCAGGTTAGGTACATAATAAATGTTCAACAATAGTTTCTGGACTATTCACATCCCAAGAAATGAGATTTATTGACAGATTTTTTTTTTTTTAAGCAATATTGGAGGGATTTCGAAAAAATATATGGCCTATTATCATAGTTAGGACTGCTTTCAGGTGACAAGGACTACTCAGCTGGGGGTCATACAAATACGAATTTATTTTTAAGGAGCATGGAGTTTGGTCAACAATCACATCAAGGTCCCAGGTTCTGTTTTTTTTACTTCAACATCCTTTGTGCAACATGTGTTTGTAAGAAGGACTGCTAGAGCTACAGGCATTATATCCTCACTGAAGGCACAGAAAAAGAAAAAGAGGCAGTCCCAGACCCATGGGTCCTTATGCATTAACTAAAAGCTTTCCCAGGGGTTCCTAAGCAGACTTCCCTTCATATCTCATTGGCCGGAAATGGTTTGTGTCGGTACCTCCAGATGCAGGCGGCTGAAAAAGCAAATGTCTGACATTATAGTTTCTACTGTGACAGGCCTGATAGAAGAAACACTGTCTGGCACAGATGACAAAAATACAAAGACAACAAGGAGAGTGGATTAGGTTAATTAAGATAGTCAGGTACCAGGTTTGTCAGCATGAGTGTGTCTGAGAACTTGGGGACCCCAGAATATCAGTGCAACTAAGTATAGAGTTAATTCATGTTGACATATTTTCTCAAGGCCATGGTTGCTTATAATGGGATAAATAATGAGATATCTGTTTCAATCTTGCATCTCATATTTTTTGCAGAGCTTTTAAATTATGACAGTTTTCCTTTATCTCTCAGACACCCCAACTTTTTTTGGTTCCATCACTGTCATTCAAAATGTCTCAGAGTCAAATCTGAAATGTTTTACTCTCTATAAATGCTTTCCTGATTTTAAAACAATTTCCCTTATTATTCCTCTGAGCCATTAGCACTTTGTACCATTCATAGGATAATGATCTTCCACTTTGCTTTATGGCAATTTGCACAATTATTTTATTCCCCTCCTCCCAGAGTCTGCTAGCTCCTTGAGGGTACTGGGTCTTCCTCAGACATACCTAGTTCCAAAATATAATTCTCTGAATTGAATATGAAATTCATTTCCTTTCATGTGCTTACAGAGACTCTTAGCGTTGTAAGGAAGGAAACAGAAGGGAAGACTCACATGTATGAAACAGGGCCACTGCTTGCCTGTGGTGACATTGTGAAAACAAGATAGAAAGTTTCCGTTCTAAGTTGAAAATGGCACTCCCTCTGGACACCAGTGCGTCCTCTGAGCCAATGTACCTCTGAGGGTGTGGAGCTTACAAGGCTAGTGGTCTTTCTGCAAAAATGACAAAAGGCACCCCTTCTTCTAGGAAACACAGTCCTGTCCCAGGGCACCCAATTGGTTGTATTTCAATCCCTGTGTACCCCCCTTGACCTTTGATTATTGCACAAGATGCTCTGCAGAAGGAATTTCAGAAGTTCCATTTTCATCCAATATATCTACAGATCTTTCATGATTGGTCCAAGCTCTGTAGTGATAGAAAATATAACATTTCATGTTTTTGGATTAGATCTAAGTGTCCAAATTCGTGATCATACCTTTTGCTCGTAATTGAGCCACATTTTGTCTTCCTGTTACTTCTGATGGCCCAAAGACTTAACTTCTGGTGCTATCCATCATAATATTGCCTCAGAGCATTGTATTGGTACTGAAGCTGCCTCCTAAGCAACACACAGTTATAGAATGGCATAAAACTATAGGTAGGTACCATGAACATTACACTTGTTTATCAGACGTTTGTGTATACACGCAAAAATATGTATTAAAAATCCAATAAATCAAATCTACTTTAGTACTCTAATTTATAAATCCTGGGAAACTTAAACTTCACTTCTTTTGTCCCCCGACTGGGTCACAGTCTTCTATTATATACTCTATTTTATGACTTTTATCATTTGCCATCCCATGTTGATCAATGGCAATCTACTGAATATAAAATTTTAATTTGGAAATATTATTGATAAAAATTAAATCCTTGCAGATAAATGCATAGAAGTATTTAAAATGTAGCAGTATTAAAAGTTATTCTTTCTCATGTCCTCTAAGTATCCTGGGAAAGATCCAAAATTAACTGAAAAGAGAATGTTACAAAATAAGGGGGGAAACCTTTTTAATTTATAATATTTTCTACTTGAGAGTTATGCTTGCATAACCTTAACTGTGGTTGTGTTCAAAAGACAAATGAGATTATAATGGTTTGAGTTAATGAGTAATCAAATACATTCTTAAAAGTTGTAGCATGATAACATAGAGAAATGCAAAGGCTAGGTACATATGCTTAGAAAATTAAAAACATCCCAAGACTAATTTTCCTTGTTAGTAGTCATTAAATATAAAAATCATGAAAGAAAAGTAATATATTTAATTTTATATTCCATTTATTCAATAATAATTTATTACCGTAATATATTTCAGCAATGAACACAGATTGAGTTAAAGTTTATCTTTGTATCACTTGACATATGCTAGAACTTGATACAAAGATACTTGGTTGCAGTCAGTTTGAGATTAACCATCAGTTAAGGTAGCACATATATATAGTGGATATAAGGTAGTGGATATATGTTTTATTTTATAAACTTGCATTTATGTATTTTATTTTGAATATATATATATATGTACATATATATATATATTCATTTGTCAATCTTTATTAGGTCAAAGTCTTTTCTTTGTTGATCAGTTCTCTGATTAGGGTTCTGGATTGTTCTTTTTGCAGAAACCACACTCAAAATGCATCAGCTTTCATTTCCAGTTACAGTTTCTTTAAAGTGGATTGAGAATTAAGAACAGTTAAGAAAAAATACAATTGAATTCTCCTAGACTTTTATAATTTCCCTCCAAAATTTTACAGATGACTCTCTCACATCAAATCAATAGCATTATTAGCTCTCTTTATAAAATCTCTCTAAAATATTCAACTTAAGTTTTTATAAAAACAACTTTCCTTCCCACGTTCATATTTCATCAAATTACAAATTCTACAATGAATTCAGAGTAGCATTAGGCCCCAAAGGAATCACTTTGGAAACAAACCACCTGCTCTGATATGCATTTGAACTGGGAGCAGTTAAGTTCATGGTAGAGAGAAGCCTGTGAGATAGGAGCAGACATCCCATGTGCAGCAGGATGCTCTACACAGAGCGCGGAGCCAGCTGGCTAACTGGGTTAAGACAGTTTCTACTTTTGGGAGAAAGTGGTTCTAAACAAACAAACAAACAAACAAATAAGATATTAAAAACTATGGAATATTTTGTCATTTACTGAGAATAATTAGAAAAAAATATTTTGTATCAACCAGAACAGTTACTTAACCATTCAAGGTATATGGTTTTAAAGCCATTCAGTTTCTCTTGGTTTCTGCGGCACTTGCCTTGTTCTCCATCCATCTTTCTGGCTACTCCCTTTCAGTCTAGTCTCTTCTTTCTCCAAAGACCTCTAAATGTTCCTAGTATTTAGTTTTGGATCCCTTTCTTTTCTTTAATTATGTGCTTATTATCCTAGGTGGTCTCACAACTTCCATTGCTTTAAAACCCCTACATATGCTGACTCAAATTCGGCTAGCCCAGCTCTTTCTTCTGACTCCCAAACTAGTATAAGCAACTTAATGACATCTCCACTTACCGTAGATTTTTCACAGGCAAATAATACTTCATTTTTCCAAAATTAGGTTTTGATTTATTTCTCACAAGCTGACCCTCCCTGAAATCTTCCCATCTCACTAAATGAGTCTATTCTGGCCTCCTTCCATTTCTTGGAGTAGGCAGCTCTCTGACTCAGCCAGAACGCCCTCTCCCTGCTCTTTAGATACGAGTAGCTGCCTGCTAGTCATTTTTCAAGCCTTAAAGCATTGCATGCAGAAACACAATTCTCATCATCCCTTCATTTCTATGTGCATAAAGCCACAGCACTTTCTCAGTTTGAAATTACCTATTTATTGGTTTTCATGTTTAGTGTTTTCCTGTTTACTTTTTCCCAGACTAAATCATAAGCTCTGCTAGAACAGGCATCATGTTTCATTCGTACCTGTCTACCTGAACCTAGCAAAACACCTGACATATAGCAGGCCCTCAAAAATGTTTGGTGAATAAGTAACGAACTCTTTATTCTTGTTCTTTAGAACACTTACTGCAATTTTCAAGGACACAATTAAACTTTTAAAAAGTCTGATTACTCCCCACCAAGTGTATACTCAGGAAGGCCATGTCTCTTTTATTCTCCCACTCAGTACACAGTATCTGACACATTGTAGGTACTAATCAATATTAGCTGCTGAAAGGAAGAGACAAAAGAGAGGAATAGAAGTGACGATTTGATTAAAAGAACAGGCCCTAAAGAAGAATGCATTACAGTAATACTCTGAGACTATGATAACAATTCAAATACATTTCATCAAGCATTCAGTGGTTTTGCCCACATAACATAAACCTCTGTACTTTTGGAAACAGCCAGATGAGTCAGTATGTCACTTGAAATACAGATGTTTGATGCTATTTGGATACAGCTCAAACTATCACTTCATTTTCAGTTATCAGTATAGCCAATTGGAGAGATCTGTTTCTTTAAGATACTTGATTTTTAAATGAGTGCTGTGCTGTTTAGTCCAGGCCAGTGCTGGGAAGCCTTGACCATGTGATGCATGTTTAGGGAAGTAACCTTAAATCCGCCCAGTGTCCTGACAGTAATGTTATAGCATAATGGTCACCCGAGACTTCTGGTCATCATGAAAATATGGATGAGCTACAAAGGAAGAATTTCACAACTAGCCTTTTTTAATACTAAGGGCTAGGCCATGAGGAAAGGCTATATTGTAGAGCTGAAATCTGCTCTCTTATCACTTATATGACATATCACTTATACGACAGAACTGGATAGCTGCGTGCTTTCCAGAGCATAAATACCCATTAAAAAAAGAGTGAGATTATCACTGTAGATCATACTAACAGAAAATGTTCTTTGAATAAATAAAAAAATATTTGTTTAATACAATATCTCATTAAGGAGCCAGTTTTTGCCTACCAAGAACGCCATCAAACATAGAAATAAGAAATTCCTTTACGTATACATAAAATCACACTATTTAAAAAAAAAAAAGAGTGAATCTTTAAATATGTACCTCCTGAGAAATTTCCCTTTAGATTCTTAATTATACTTAGCTTATTAGCTCATCTGTGTTATAACAGCACTGTGTGCATGCTTTTCACTAATAGAAGGTTTTGATTAAAAACCTTACAGAGATGGTGCCTCGATGTAGCTGACTCATGTTTTTTTATCAGTGGTAGATATGCAGAGAGAATACACTGGTTTTGTACAGGAAATACTACAGGGACTTGAAATCTAGGTCACATCACAGAGCATGGCTGTAACAGAAGCACATGAAGGCCCAGTGTTTTTTGCCTTCCACTCAAATAAGAAAACCACGTTTAAACAAAAGTTAACAATCAACTGCTTCCTAATTACATTTGTTATAATTTTTGACCTTTTCAGTCTTAACATGTTACCTTCATATTCGAGGAAATTTATATCAGGTGTGTACTAAAAGCAACCACTAGACAGAAAGCCAGATAATAAAATTTGTGCTTCTGTGAAACCTTTTATCTGGAAATCTCAAAATCATTTCAAATACCAATTAAGTTTCTGTAGCATAATTAGGCAGCTGGGTTAAGATGGGGACATTTTACATGTTACATGGCAAGTCAACCATTAGACAGAAAAGACAGCATAGCTGTTCTCCTGCCTGATTCTAACATATTTACTTGCCTTCACAGTGTTCTGAATGTGATATTATGGTAAACACACATCTGTGTGCTGTCATGTAGGCACTAATGGGCTTTGGAAATAACACAAACACCACGAAATCCTTTAACAATAAAATAATTTCAGCTATGCTCTCCAACTCAATATACTCTGCCGCAATGATTTGAGAGCATTTATCAGGTCTTTGGGAAATGACATTTTTACCTTTGTGCATTTCACAAATTATGTTTATGAATGTGCATGTTTCATTAAACATTTTAGTTCTTCAGACATAAGAAAGTAGCTTAGATGTTTCTGTTTAAATATAAACAATCAAACAAGGCACTATTTCCTGGAGTTGTCTTTACTCCTATATTCAACTACCAGACTAAGGTAGGAAACCTAAACTAAACTAAAACATTCACCAATAATTCACAACAGAACTGAAGAACTCTTTTATTTTGCCTTTGCTCACCATGGTTAAACCTAGCACATAAATCATTTTCTATTACTTCAGATTTCATCTGAATTGTAAATTTAAAAAATAATTCTAGTGCTGGAAGGTGACATGCTAACAGATATTCTCATTTATTTCGGTCTGCCTCCCCTTGCAATTGCTTTAGAACTCCCAGTTGCAGACTTACTACAGGAAGAAGCCAGCTGAGGGATGAGCTAGTTTAAACTGCGACTGATCTGGGGAATCACTTCATAAGTTACATATACACATGTCTAACCATTATGCTGTACACCTGAAACTAAAAATATTTATTGTCAACTGTAAATAAAAACTAAAAAAAAAATAAAATTATTTTTAAATAAAAAAATAAATTTTTTTTAAATAAATAAAATTTTAAAAGCTGTGATGAGATAGAGAGTCAAATATTCTAGTGAACAACATATTTTGATATAATTGTGTCAATGCATTTCATGAAGGAGAAAACAAATAATGGCTTCTACTCTGAAGAATAAAAACAGGGTATAGTTAATAATTCAGAAGATACACAAACAAAATTTCACTTCTATTTGTGAAAAAGTGCATAACTGGTCACCCTTTAAAAGAAAACTTTAAGATGGTGACCTGAGTCCAGATGCCATACCAATGCGACCTTCCTCTTAAGTCAATTCCTGACAAATAAACACACACACAGAACCAAGAAACTGACACCTCTGTCAGGTTAAAAAATATCTAAATTGTTTTGTTGTTCAAATCTCTAGGAAGTCATATTACATATTGACATATTTTCTTATCTTTGTATTAAAAAACAGTGCTGGATGATTTAAGAACTATGTTTAATGAGATACATTTATATTTTTAAAAAGAGCCAATGTGTTTCCTAAGGAAGTCTTTGAAGGTTGATTTACTGCAAGATACTTAGAAAAACCTGCAGCAGTCTGTTTCCTTAAGTTAATGTCAATTCACCATCTTCTCAAAAAATAAAACAGTAGCATTTTGATGTTTGTAAAAACTCTCCAAACCAAAGCATAGCAATGTGCTTCTCAGAACCTTGCCAGTACCTTATCGATAAAAATAGATCCACCGTCAAGATAACAACCTACATTACAGTCCTAGGACAGAGCAAAGATATTTTCAAAAGAAGCGAAGGTTAACAAAAACCTTGCTCACAAAGAAAGACTATTACAGATACTAGAATTATTTTTTTCTGAGCCCCAAACCAGCAGAGTAAGTGAAAGGGTGCCAAAACCCTGAAAATCAAGTTTAGCTCTGGGAAATCAGAGACCTCCAACTGTCATCACCAAAGGGGAGAACTCAGAGCTTAGTGTTGTTCTCAGTCACGGAGCCAAGAGAGAGGCACTGCATCTTTTGTGCCTGTGTCCTGCCGTGATGCTGTGTGACCAATTATTAACAAGGCCATCTTTCCTAATTTCCCTTTTCTCCAAAGATCCTGAAAATACATGCTAGTTCTTTCCTGAAAGAAACAAAAGATGAATGTTTCCCCTTGGGTCCTCTTTCCTTAAATAGCTCACATTTAGCCTAGTCTTAGAAGCATTTCTGTCACAATAGTCTGCACACACAGTTGTAATGTGGTGCCTTGAGGGACATATTACTGTTAACAGCCCATCCCATCATTTGATTATCATTACATGGTTAATGGCTTGTTAGGAGCATAACTCTGATACAGACAACCAAATGCTTTAATTAGTTTATTATCCTTTTTTGTTTCAGAACAGATCCAGGCCATATCTGACTTTCATGTGGGGGAGAAGTGCAAAGCAACTCTAAGGCCGTTATAGACACGGGTAATCCTCAACCAGGTTCCTCAGTTTCTCCTGTCAGCCCACCTAGATTATATTTGTAAAGCAACGGGAGCATACAAAGACAGATGGCCAAAGTGCAGGACATTTGGAGAATGACAGATACAATGACACAAAGAATGCACAGTCTTCCAAGTGTGTGCCAGTGGAGGGGGAAACAGAACAGGTAAAACCGCAGGTGGAAAGCATATGGGATAAACCCCGTTTTGTATGCCAGATACTAGGCCAAATAAGCATATAAAAAAATTAGTTGCTCCTACATTTTATAGGTGAGGAGACTGAGGCACAGGAGTTTTGAAACTCATCACGATCATGTTGCCTGTAAGAGTCAGAGGGGAGTTTTGAGCCCAGGCAAACTGATTCTTGAATTCATGTTTTTGGGTACAATACTCCTTCATTTATATGTGAAAGAGTATATAAAGGGTGTCCCAAAATTCACGCAAGAAGTAATTTTGATAGAAAACACAGGTTTGTAATTAAAAATTGTAAATTTTCATTGCTCAACAATGAAAACGCGTTGTTCTTTTGTGTAGCACTTTTGTGTAGCATTTTTAATAACTCTGATGTCAGCTGTCACGCTGTCTTTTTTTTTGTTGTTGGCAACACTTTACTGCACAAATGATGCAAAATTCAAATTTTGCGTGAATTTTGGGGCACCCTTTATATGAATGAGTATATATATGAGAGAGTATATACATGAGAGTATATACATGAGAGTATATGTATGAGTATATATATGTGTATATATAAAAGTTTTATATATATGAGTATACATAAACATATGTAATTATATATAAATGAGTATGTTTATATATAAATCTATATAAATAAAAATATATAAAACTTTTATATATATAAAATATATAAACTCCATATATATATAAACTCCATATATATATATATATATATATATATGAAAGAGTATATATATGAAAAAACTGAAATAAAGGTCTGAAAATACTACCTCAAAATTTAAACAATGATTGTCCCTTGATGGTAAATTATGAGTGATTTTTCCTGCTTAATTCATTCTCTTCAGATTTTTTTCAGAATATCAGAAATAAAGTTTAACACATTATTGATGTTAGCATACAATAGAATAAAAATATTGCAGGCCTAATTAACATTTTCCCTTTTACCTTAGCACTTCTCAATTTAGAAAAATTATGCAAACATTGAAATGACACTTTGCTGACAGCTCTCAGAGCACATTGTATCCCTCACTACACAGTCACAGAAACCTTGGCACAGGAAGAAATTTCTTCAAATTAAGTAACTTCTAACATATGTTGTAGAATCAATATAGATTCAGTGCAATTTCCTATTCATTCTTTTAAAGTTTATTAAATGTTTTGGGGGTGACATTGGTTAGTAAGATTATGTAGGTTTCAAGCATCCAATTCCATAACGCATCATCTGTATACAGCATTGCATTGTGTGCCCACCACCACGAGTCAGTTCTCCTTCCATCACCATATATTTGACCCCCTTTACGCTCTTCTACCTTCCCTCTCCCCATTACCCTTTGGTAACCACTAAACTGTTGTCTGTGTCTATGAGTTTTTGTTTGTTTGTCTTGTTCATTTGTTGCTTTCAGTTTTTTATCCCACATATGAGTCAAGTCATATGGTTCTTGACATTTTCTGTCTGACATTTCACTTAGCATGATAATTTCAAGATCCATCCATGTTGTCACAAATGGCAGTATTTCATCTTTTCTTATGGCCGAGTAGTATTCCATTGTATATATATGTACCACATCTTCTCTATACCCTTTTTCCTTAATTCTACAGTTTTAACTAGACTTCTATCACTGATGTTCACAAAATGACCACAAGGTCCTAAGAGACCCAGATACCCTATGGATCACAGAAAATTAAACTAGTATTCAAGACAGTGCTGGTGTAAATTGTGTTTCTGCCCTCACCAATCTACTGAAGCTATGCTCATAAAGGTCACAAAAGCTCATGACCACAGCCAGTCCATTTCTCACATGCCATCCCTGTGTTGTCAGCATTTAGCATCACTTACTACCACTCCTTGAAATTCTCTTCTCCCTGGGCTTTTTTTTTTTTTTTAACTTCCCCATAATCTATCTTCATTACTACTCCTGGCATCCTGACGGCTCTTCCTCTGAGCTGTCCCCAAAAGGACGCTTCCTTCTTCTCCTGTTACACCCTTTCTCTGCAGTAGTTGGGCTTCAACTCTCAAAACTATGTGAATAATCCCTAAACACCTCCAATCCTGACCTCTCTCCCAATCTCCTTCTAGATGCCTATCAGCATTTCTAGTGTCTAAAGTAAAACCTGTCAGTCTTCTCTTCCGACTATGTCTTTCCTTCTGAGTTCCTTATGTCTTTTAATGACTCTACTGCCCTGTATAATCGAGGCTTAAAAATTCGGTGTCACTATTACTTGTGTTCCTTGGTTTTCTCTTCAACTGTTGCTTAGGCCTATACAAACAATCTACCTCTTATGAACTTATTGAATAACTGCTGTGCTGGCTTCTGTGGTTACAGTGTGTGTTGACAAGACACATGCGAACCTTGTGTTCCTGTATTTTGAATTGTAGTGGTGTAGACACAATTTCAGTTTGCAATCAGTGCTATTAGAACAACAAATTAGAGTAGAGGAATCATGAGGGCTTGGTACTGACGATGGGGGCTAGTATGTTACATAGAGTGGCCAGGAAAGGCCTCTTTCAACAGATGACATCAGAGCACAGAGCTGAGTGAAGTGAAAGAGTGAGTCTTGTGATGATCTGAAGGAAGAGCATTCCAGGAAGGTGGACAGCAAGTGTAAAGGCAATGGGGCAGAACTGAGTTTGGCGGGTTTGAAAAACTATAAAAAGACCAATGTGGCTGGTGTAGTATAAACAGGGGAAGAGTAGCAGACAGCGAGATCAGACAGCTAGTCAGGGCCAGAAATGCAGAGCCTCATAAGCCAGGGTAAAGAGTTTGAATCTTATTCTCAATGTGATGGGAAGTGATTGGAGAGTATTGACTTGGGGAGGTATGGGGTCTGGTTTATATACTAAAGATGACTAGAGAATAGGCTACAGAGGAGAAGTAATAACAGTACAGGTTACATTAAAAAAAATTAACCACACTTTTAGGCAATGCACATGGCCACTGAGCATCCTTTTACTTTTCATCAATTCACTTTAAAATAAAGGTTTCAATTCAATGGGTATGCAATTTCCTGACTCATAAATAATGACATTCTGAGTTAAAATAATTTTATTTTCTTAGTTTAGATTAAAACAATACCATGTTTCTTAAATGAACAGTAAAAACAATGAAGCATATAGTTTTGCCCATTTTCTACTTTTATGTTATACAAATAAAACCAAATTTTTTGGGCATTCTGTTATCACTAATGTCCAACAAGGCCATTAAAAATAAACTAACAAAAGTATTTATAAAGAATTCACAAATTGCTAATAATGAGGTACAATGTACCAGGCATTCAATGTACTAAACAGGAATGAATAATGTTAAAACTGTTTCCACAGAAGGAAGCTGAAAGTAAAATGAATAAAAGATAAAGACACTTCAATTACTGTCAGGTTATAAAATGTTTGTAATTTTATGTGATTGTAATGTGTAGATAGAGAATGGAGACATAACGAATGAGTCCATTATGTCAGTACCATTTGAAATCAGACAATTAAGCTTCTGGCATCTACCAACAATGAATATGTCTCATGTAAAACTAAACAGAGCCCTCTAGGTTGAGAAAAAAAAAAAAAAAAAGAGAATTATGAAATAATCAGTATTCATATTAGGCTTTTAAGGTTCCTTTTATTTACCAAAAGGTAATTCACCCATCTCTGTATTCTTAGGGTTCATTCATTTGCTTCCCTGCACACAAATAAATGTCATGCTTGCCTCTTCATTCCCAAAAGTCTGAGAAGAAAAAGCACCACAGAGGGATGGTTGGCTTTCCCTCTTTCTTACTGGATGTGTGAGTGAGACAACTTAACAAGGAATTCATTGATTCACAGCCACTGAGCATCAAACTAGTGTCAAGCACTATGTAGGCACTGGGGATATTAAGCTGAGCAAGAAACACTAGCACACAGTGAGAAGGAAGAGTTACTTCTCTCAGGAGGACTCACAAAAACATTTCTAACATAACAGCTGTCTGCTTCTGGAGGTTGGCATGTCTCAATTAAGCAAAGGAGTATCTTTCTAGTCCCTTTGATTGGATAGAAGAGTCAAAGAGGCGGGCAATAGAAAGGAGTCATGTCATGCGGAGCGTGAACACTGATTCCCAAAGCTCATTCAAAGCTCTAAGAACGTAATTTGTATCTCTTACTCTAATAAAGAGAATTTTTTAGCCCAGGGAAAATTCTAGCCATGACACTTTGAACGTCATTTTTTTCCACTGTGAAGATATAAACAAATGGCAGTAATTTATGATATTTTTCTATTGTTGCATAACGAACTACAATACTCTTGGCAGCTTAAAATCACACACACATATTTCATTCTCTCACAGTTTCTATGAGTCAGGAGCCTGGGCAAGGCTCAGCTGAGTCCTCTGCTTATGGTCTCATGAGGCTGTGGTCTCATCAGAGGCTTGACTGGGGAAGGTTCTACTATTGTCAATAGAATTTGATTTCTTGTGGTTACAGGACTCAATTTCCCTGGCTGTCAGCCTGAGGCTGCTCTCCTGTGGGTCTCCCAACACAGCAGCTTACTTCTTGAAACCAGGAAAAAGCAAGAGACTCCAGCAAAATGGGCACTAAAATCTTAGGCTATGTTATCATGTATATCCGGTCACCTTTGCTTCATTCCATGGGCTACAAATAAATCTCAGGCCCTGCACATACTCCAGGGGCGGGGATGACACGAGGCCATGAACACCAGGAAGCAGGGATCTAGGAGGCCACCCAGAGTCTGTCCACCACATCACATAGAATTTTCCCTTCTGTATTAATATACCAAATGTTCTTTCTCTTCATCACTTCTTCAAATACAGCTCTTCTCATCTTTAAGTGTTATAAAAAACTTATGGTAACCCTGGCTTTAGCATTCCTGCCACTATTCTTAAGAGTTCTTGTTAGTTCTAGGTTGTTTCCTTGTCCAGTTTTTGTGTTTCCTTAAAGATCTAAGCTCTTCAAAGAACTCTGAGTCCTCCCTTGATTTAACTGTATGCATCTATCTTTTCTTTCCTACTGAGACTGTGAGTAATTGCATATACTTTTAAGATATCTTACTCCACAAAACATATTCCTATCCATGGTCTCTAAACATGAGAACAAACCTATTCAACCTACCTTTAAAACAAAACAAGATAAAACAGGACAAAACTGCTTTCATGGACTCTGTGTAGGTGTCTAGATAGGCACATAGTTAATCATACCCTCTTTAGATTCGGTTGGTAGAACTACAGTTCTAGCAGAGGATACCACAGTCGACGTGGTTCACTATTACAACAGTCCGGCATGTACTGGCTAATGACCAACTTTGAGAGAGGACCATTCAGATTATTTTTGTGCCTGAGCTGTCGGAGCTCCAGTCTTACAGATCTACTTTGGTTTCTTCCATTTCTTCATCTCTACGCTTGTTACAGTGCATCACACTCACTCACATTCATGGCTTTCTGTGCAGAACACTGCCTCCCCTACAATCCGATCTGTTGCTTTGAGAAAAGGTATGGTCATTCACATAAATATTTTGGTTAAGAAGCCCCAGCTGAACTTGTGTGTTACCCCATCTAGGCTCTATCCATGGACCAACAATGGTCCATGACCTAGTAGAAATTGCGCCACAAAGCAGGAAGTGAGTGGCAGGCCAACAAGAGAAGCTTCATCTGTATTTACAGCCACTCCCCATCACTCACATTACGGCCTGAGCTCCGCCTCCTGTCAGATCAGCGGCAGCATTAGATTCTCATAGGAGCCGAAACCCTATGGTAAACTGCACATGTACATTCCCTACCCCTAACCCCCAGTCCGTGGAAAAATGGTCTTTCACAAAACCAGTCCCTGGTGCCAAATGAGTAGGGGGGCCACTGCTCTATTGTACAAGAAGAGTTTATTCTGCTCTTTCTTAGGTCTCACCTATTTCACGACTGAACATCACTGCCTGGTTTCCACTACAGAGACATCCTCAACATTAGGCTCTCTTTTAATGTCTGATACATAAATACGCAACAAATATTTGTAAAATTTACTATTTGACATCTCTTGTATGTATAAGTGGGTATTTCTGTTTATTAGATTCATGCATATGAGTGGGTATTCACTTCTGATAATAGATTCCTAGAAGTGAAAATGAAGAGGTACATTTTAGAATCCTAGAGTCACATATAGATTGCTCTCCAGGAGCTAAATTATGAAACATCTCTCAACAGTGTACTATCGATGAGCAACTAGTGTTAAAATATGGCCATCTGATGAATAAAAATGGCGCTTCATTATTTTAAGTTTACTCTCAATAATATTAAAACATACATGTTAAACATTCATTAATGTTGCACACAATTATTAAGTAAATCTTAGTTACACTTATAAAATAGAAATATCTCATGAACACCTACTATGTGCCAGGTACTTGTAGACATTACCTAAAATGTGGTGAATAAAACATTCATGTCCCTGTTCTCAAGAAGTTCATATTTTAATAAAGGAGACAGACAATAAACAAGTAAATAAAAAAAGAAGAGAATAAAACAAGTGAGTGAAACTGTGTATCTAGAAATAGAGAGAAAGCCAACATTAGATAGGTGGTAAGGAAAGGCCACTCTGAAAGCAAACTGTTGGGCAGAGAGAGGACTAAATGATACAATGAGCTGGTCTGCTGCATCCATACTGCCTTTTTTGTTTTTTTTCCCCAAACATATCAGGCACTCTCCTGCCTCAGGGCCTGTGCACTTACTGTTGGAATATTCTTCTACCAGTATCTGTTTGGCTTACTCTTTCCTCATATGGGTGAAATGTCTGTGAAAGCCTAGTTTAAAGGTTTGCAATGAATTGGTGGCTACTTGTACCCAATTCTGGGCAATTTTCGTATTTTTCCCTTCCACACAAGTTCAGCAAGGCCTCCCTCTCCATATACAAGACAATAAGGAATATGGCGACCCCTTGAGTGTGCCAGTTAGACATAAACTTCTTTGTTATTTCAAACTTTATATCCATGAAATACATTGGAATTGAAGCTGCGTTTCTTATCCAAATTTTACTGCTACTTTAAAGAGAGAAAAGTTACCTTTCAATTGTTTTCAGGATTTTGAGAACATGTTTTTTTAATGTGTTTTTAGTGGAGTAGTTTACTAATGATGGACTATATAAATTGACATTAGTAGAAATCTTTCACCACCTTCCAATGTTTCCAGTTCTCCCTCAACTTCCCCAATAAAGGGATGGGGAAAGAGAACAGTTTAGCATATCAGATTAGGTTACAAGGACAAAATATACCTTTTATATGATGACAGTGAACAATGAAAATTATAATGATACATATTGCATGCCTACCAGACATGAGTCACTTTATAAACATTATATTCGATAAGCTAGCCTCTTCAAATATAATATTTTTAATCCTCATAAAAACCCGATGAGTTGGTGATATCTCCATTTTCGTAGATGAAGAAAATAGAACTCAGAGAGCTTAAAGAACCCCTAAGCATAAATCTATTTCGTAGTAGTAGAACTGGAATTTGAGCCCTGTAACATACGGACTTTTTACTATACTATTCTGCTTCTCTACAAGTAAAAAATGAGTCTATCTTTTTGATAAAGATAGCAGTTAGGGTACAAACAATGAACTTCATGTAAAAAAAACCCAACTAATTTTTATGTAAAAACTAAAGACAATTTCATAAATGTTATTTATTTCATCCTATAATGAACTATAGTTCTCATTGTTTCCATTTTATAAATGGGGCAAAAGTGAGGTTGAGGGATTTACCTAAGGTTTGAAAGATCTTGTCCAAGAGGTTGTTTCAGTTCTAATACTATCTCTGTGTACTTTGACTTTAAATTTCATTAACTTTTCTGAGTTATTGTAGAAGAAATAAGAAACACCAACAGTATTGTGCAGTCCTAAGACCTAATCATTTTTAATCTAATTGGTAATGTCAGTTGGGTAAGTTCATAAGATCACACATTTTAGAAAAATATAATTCATGATTCAATTTTTGATTCTATTATCCTTGGTTTTAAGATCTTTACCTAGGTACATTTATTACGCCTTCTTCATGCATTATTTTGTAAATGATTCCAAAGAGAGTTTTAATTTCTTACTCTGGCATTTCCATGATGGTTAATTTTTTTATTTTTTATTTTTTTTAAAGAATGTTTGAAATTTCAGAAATAAAAAATGCTTACCTAAAAAATAAAAAAATAAAAAAATACAGAGGTTTCTAATAAAGATACTCTCCCAATCTGACTTCCTGAGAAACCAAAGTATGAAATATTATCCTTTATACCTGGATTGAGGAGTATTAAAGTTTCTTGAACCAATGCACTCTGTTGCTTTATTCTGGATATTTGTAAGTCATGAAAATTAGTTATGATGAGGTAAATTTTGGTTAATGATTCTAATTAAAATAAAAAATAAACTCTAAACATAATCTCATATTTACATGATACTTTCCATTTTACAAAGTACTTTCACACTACTTCCCTAATCCTTGGAATACCCTTATGAAGACTGTATTCTCACTTTAGAGACAGGTAGTTAAAACTCCAAGAGGTCACCATCTTTTATCAAGTCTAAGATACCCCAAAGAGAAAAAGAGAAAAAGAAATTGTCCATTCAATAGTGACATAATGACTAATTATGCCTCTGTGCAACCTTAATATGAGAAGACCTGAGTCTGGCATGGTCTTTTCTGAGCATGTGACTTAAGTAATCCATCTAAGTTCTCTGAGCCTTGATCTCTTTAAATTATTTTAGAAACAATAACGCTTATCTCACAGTGTTGCTGTGCAGATGTACTGATGTAATATAGTGCTTTTAAACTGTAAAAAAATGACATGATTTAAAAATCTACATTTCTGGTATTATTATTTTAAAATATAGTGTCTATAATAGTAATATTAATAATCTAGAGTTGAAAGCAGGAAGTTCAGGATCTAAATTAAACTACTTTATCATATTAATTATTCTTAAAGCTATTACTACACACCACTGCTACTGCTGCTGTCTTTTCTAAGATGAGATGTTAGTACCTAGTCCTCAGATGATCTCTGGAGCATACCTACCCATTACCCCCTCTGCCCGCGCCCCACTCTCCCAAATGCATTCAGTTTGGACAAGGACATTCTCAGACTTAGAAGAAAAATATTTCTTTCTGGGCAGCACTGCCATTTTGCTTATCCAGTTATAGGATAACTGAATGACGCTTTAGACACTCCGTTATTGTAGTCACTTCTAATTATGAAAGGAATTGGAGTTTTACTTTTGGATGAGAGATGATATACTCTACCATCAATGCCGTCTATAGTTTTTGAAGCAGTCTGTATTTTTTTTCTGCTTTTCTTTTAGAAATCATTTTACATTACAGTCTGTTCAGCATGTTAGTACGAAGGTGTATAGGCCTTCACTTGATTAAATGTTAGTGAACATCCTGCAATTCCCTATACAACTATATTCCTGCCTGTGGGAGAAATTAAGTCTTGCTTGTCTAGCTATGCCCTCACACATTAAAGTTGCAGGAAGTATATGTGATTAAAATATATATCTGAAATACTTTCCTGGTAATGATCTTTGATGAAAACACAGACCAAGGGGTAGCTCTGGGATTAATTCACACTAAGAGTTTGTGTATACTATACTACTGCAAATATGGTGACTTCCTTATTTTTATGACTGACAAACTGTATTGTTTGCTTCTTATGTATCAATAGAGAACAGTAGAGGGTTACTATAGATTTGGTATAATGAAGTAATTTTAGCACTTTCATTCTCAGGAATTTATTTGATGAAATAGGCAAATACTCGATAGTTAATTAAAGTGCAGCAGGTGCACTGGAGAAAGATGAGGTAGTCTAAGACCCATCATGATGACAGATGATTGCTTTGTGCTTCTGGACTTGTGGTTACTCACAGACCCAATATGCATGTGAATATCAAGTTTAACCATTAATACTGAATTTCAGGCATGCCAAATATTGTGCACTCAGAGATACTACTATTCTTTCTCTTTAAAAATGCATATGTGCTCCTTGCTACGCCAGACCTAGCCTCAGCTACTACCATCTCCCAACCCAATCACGGCAAACCGAAAACCTGTCTTCCTACTTTCTTCACTCTTGCTACTGTTTCAATCCAGTTTCAAAGAAATGTCTCAATGATCTTTTAAAACGTAGACCGAGTCATGTTACCCTCCTGCTTAAACCATCAATGGCTCTTATGACACTCAAAATGAAAAGCAAACTGCTGAGGATGGTGTTCCAAGCCCTCTGTGACCTGGCTGCTTTCTACATCTCTACCCTTATCCCATGCTACGTTCCTGCTTGCTCAGATGTAGAAGATGCCCAGATTGCTTTCTGCCTCTCAAATATATTGAGCTTGCTCCCACCTCAGGGCTTTTGTGTTTGGACTGAACAGCTCTTCCCACAGATTTTTCTCCTGGCTGGATCTTGGCTCTTCTTTAAATGTCACTCCTTTAAAGAGGAGTAGCATCTCCACTTGCTTACATGCCCTTACACATCATGAGGTTTTCTTATATGCACAGCAGGCATCATTGTCTGGAACTGTTGTTTACTAATTGCTAACTAGTTCATGCATTTCTGCCCTTACAATTTACTGAAGCAGCTTGAAGTCAAGGGCTTTGTTTATCTCAGTACCTAGGTTAGAATCTGGACCACGACATGCAAGAATAAAGTAATGAATCTAAATGATTGTTGTTTCTTAACTGACACAATTTTCTCTCATTTTTTTTCTGAACATAGAATGGTATCAGAAAAGAAATTACTGGGAAAGCTGGGATGGCTCAGCGGGTTAAGCGCTCGCTTTGAAGCCCCGGAGACTGAGGATCGAATCCCGGTCCCAGTCCATGTGGACCCACATGCTGAACTGGGGTGTGCCCACAGTTCAGTTCTTGTGGGACCTATGTGGGAGGCTCCTGGCCCAGTTCCTGCCCTGTGCAGCCCGGTGCCCACCTGTGGAGTGAAACTATACGGAAAACTAATGTCAACTATGGAGACTGCTCTGGGCCCTCCCCCTTCTCTGTCTCTCTCTGTCTCTGTTTCTCTCTGTCAAAAATCAATAAGGGAAGCTGGGATAGCTCAGTGGGTTAAACACTCACTTTGTAGCGCCGAGGACCAGGGATCGAATCCCAGCCCCGGCCTGTGCGGAACCACATGCTGAACTGGGAGCTCCCCCAGTTCAGTTCTCTCTCTGTCTCTGTCTCTGTATTACTCTCTCTCTGTCAAAAATAAATAAATAAATAAATAAAATATTTTAAAAAAAACTGTGAAAAATAAAATTTAAAAAATCAATAAAATAAACCTTATAAAAAGAAATTACTTATTTTTCTTGAAGCTAATAATAATTTGCCCACTTAAAATAAAATTAAATAACCCAAGCATAATTTCTTTTTCAGAAATCACCCAATATTAAGTTTGATAGATTTTCTTAATGGAACATTACCATAGTGACCTACTTTTAATTTGCAACAATACAAAAGAATACGTGCATTTAACATTTTCCTTGAATGGTAAGACACCACAAATATTTACAGTGATTATTATCTGGCTCTGAATAATCAAGTCACTAGAGAACTGGTTTGCCTTGTAAAAACAGGTGAAATAGTCTTTCTTTTTTATAAGATTTATTTTATTGTTTGAAAGTATGAGAAAGAGACAGAGAGAGAGAGAGAGAAAAGAAGTGGGGAGGGCCCAGAGCAGTCTCCATAGTTGTACATCATTAGTCGTGATATGGTTTCATTCCACACAGGTGGATGTGGGCCACATTGGGCAGGAACCGAACCAGGGGCCTCCTGCATGGGAGGTGAGAATTTTTCCTGCCATCTTGATGGTTACTAGTTGCGCCATTGTTCAGCATACGGGTCTGCAAGGACCAGGGTGAGGAATCGAACTCCTGTACCTCACGGTCGCAAGGCAAGCATTCAACCTGTTGAGCTATCCTGGCATCCCTTACATATACATTTTTATGCACATCTCTTATTATTTTCTTTGCAAAATATACCAAAAGGTGGGATTGCTAAGTTAAAATACATGACCATTACAACATTTTAAAAAACTTTCAAATACCTTTTCAAATAGATATTTTAAAAGCTCTTGATATGTATTGCAAAATTGATTCACAAGAACGTTTTTCCAACTTATGTACCCACCTGTATTTACTTTCAACTTTAATAGTAGCAGGCTCAGATGGCTTCTAATTGGAGGGTTTTTTATTTTTATTTTTTTAATGCCTAATATATGAGTAACGTAAGAAAAGAAAGGGTAGTTGTTTGGGAAGAATCCTTGCTTCCTTTGCTCAGGGATCAAGATGGCATGCCTTTCTTGGTTTTAATCTTTTAAACACACAAATACAATTTTAAATGTCATTGTTAAGTATAGGAGCAGAAGGAGAGGTTTTGGCATGAGATCACTCTACCATCCTGATCCAAAGTCTATTCTTAATGTTGACAGCTCTATTTTCTTGCTTTAATACCATAGGCTTTTTCATAATCATGTATTGGTATGTTTGTGTATATATTTGTTTATAAGAGCTTGGATGAAATGTGTGAATGTATGTGTGGCATATGTCTTTCTACACAGGCTTGAATATAGAGAGCTCTCTACTCAGAATTGGTTTTTGATCTTTGAAAGGATGCATGGACCTCCTGTTTGTCCTGATATCGAACCAAGTTGTTGGAGTTATGCTCTCAAAACTCAAGCTGTCAGCTGGCCAGCGTGCACTTGCAAAGCATATACAAGGATGATGCTGCAGTCTGAGGGGAGTAAGAGGTGAGCCAGAACCACAGCGATGTGGCCTCTGGTGCAGAAACTACTGTGCTGGGATCCCCTCACATTTAAAGCTTCCTGTATGCCCATCTAAAGTGTGTCTATGCTGCCTGGAGGATCGAGCCCCAGTTGGCCTTCTGCTGAGACAGAATCTGTGTGAACCCTGAGAATTTAAAAAATGCCATTGACTCACCAAGATAAAAGAGCAAAAAGAGCCTATCTATCCCCAGCCAGTCTCTGACTTTATTCATCACCTCTTCAAATTAGAACGCATTAAGGGGTGGCCTCCTGCCAGGGTTCCCCCAGTTACCCCTATAACTGCTACTTTTGTTCAGCAGAGGGAGTAACAAATTGGCCCTCTATGCTTTTCTTCTACGAGGTCCTGCCTGCTCTGTATTGAAAAGTTTGGGGCATTTGTCTGTAAGTGGTAGTGCTTTTGAAGATTTTACTCTATTTTTATGCTCCATTTGTCATTTCCATGGAAATCTTGAGGGAAGGTAGATACCTGTGTTTATGCTGTCAATTTCCCGGTCAATAAGTTCTCTTTGTATTAAAGACCTCCTATGACATTATATGGCCAGATTCTTTTATTATGTATTTTTTAAATGGTACTGCTTCTTCCTGCTTTTGTTACAGAATTACTTTATCAATCTAGATGTCAATAAAACAAAGATTACACTAAAGCATTCCAGTATTGACCATGTAAATATTGATGGAGATCAATAGAAGCACCTCTAGGGGTTCCAATACTGATTGAATGCCTATTCTATCTACACACTGTTTCAATGGAAGTAATATAACAAAACAGACCAACATTTCTTTAGAGTTACCAATAAACAAATGAAAGATAACAAACTGATTCAAACATTTAGTCAGTTTTCTGTGATGATTACATTCTAACTCAAAATCATTAAATGTCATATATTAAGAAAAGCTCTAGGGGATGTTACACTTGCCTTGTAACAGAGGTCTGGGGATTGAGTTCCAGCCCCAGCCAGTGTAAACCCCATATGCTGAACTGCGGTGCACAACTAGTAACCACTGGGAGGAGGGCAAGGGTTCCCGCCTCTCATGCAGCAGGGCCTTGGTTCGGTTCCTGCTCTGCAAGGCCCCACATCCACCTGTGTGGAATGAAACCATATCACAACTAATGATGTATAACTGTGGAGACTGCTCTGGGCCTTCCCCACTTTTCTCTCTATCTTTTTCTCAAACAATAAATAAATCTTAAAAAAAAAAAAAAGAAAAAAAAAGCTCTAGACAATATTTAATGCTTAGCAGAGAGAACTGCATTTAAATTAACTACTTTAAATAATAATGATAAGGTGGTCCCAGCATTTAGCAGCAGCAGCAGTAATGTCCATTTACAGAACGTCTTGAATACATTATCAAGTGCTCTCTTAGCTACTTTACCTGTATCTCATTTAATCCTCCAATCCCCCACTTTCAATATGAGCTCCACTTTTTATATAAGGAAACAGGCCCAGAGGTTAAGTAATTTGCCCAATGAGGTTGGCTGACAAACTGAGGTGCTCCCTGGAGCAACTCTAGGGAACTGCTGAGATTCTGAGCACACTTCTCCACGGCTGGAGGCGCTCTGATGGGGGCTGGGTGGCCGGGCTGGCAATGCGTTAGAACATTCATGTTCTCTGCTGCTCTATATCGGGTTCTTAAGTGAGTGAGGGTTCATAAAGACTCTGAAAATGGATGCAAAATGTGTACAATGCCACATTTCTGGGAAAAGGTCTTTTGCCAGATTTCTGTGTAGTGCACAATCCAAAAAAAAAAGTTCAGAATTATCTTGTAGATATTTCTCAGAGGCTAGTTTTAAGCTATAAGACCCAAGAAATCTTATTCTAATTTCTAAGGAAATCTTATATTGTAACATCTTAGAGTGTACTTATATTAAGAAGAAAGTGGAGGCAATTACCTAAGAGAAAATGTCAAATTGTAATTTGAAATAACCAGATACCATGGCCAAGGAAAGGAGGTGAACACTGCAGCTGAATTATCTACCTCATAGTAATCATTCTCTGTTTTTCATTATATATGTAGAAAATACTACTGCTTACAAAGAAAAAGAAAAATGAGCTGACTTTATCTGAATTATCAAATTTAAAAAGATATGTTATATAAAATTATAAAAGTACTGAGAAAATATGCCAACCCTGGCAATTACATTTCTAAATAAAAATAAAACATAGAAACTATTTGCTAGTTTTAAACAGCAATGTATGAATAATCTAGCATTGGATAAAACATGTAGATGAAATTTTTCACTGTTCCTTCCAAAGACATTCTGCTGAATTTCAAGTATTTTCTTTGAATAATCATGTTTGACAAATATAAAGGTTAATGCAAGCAAGGTAATTAAAATTAATGATGGCAATGTCCACTGGGCTATGCCTGGGCAGGTGTTTCCCTCCACTCTTCCCTTCCTAACTTAAAAAACGTCTGGTCTAGAAAATTCTGTTT
Organism: Craseonycteris thonglongyai; assembly: GCA_004027555.1. Taxonomy (NCBI): domain Eukaryota; kingdom Metazoa; phylum Chordata; class Mammalia; order Chiroptera; family Craseonycteridae; genus Craseonycteris; species Craseonycteris thonglongyai. Next base: position 72,348 of record PVKE010001209.1, on the reverse strand, counting down.
ACACATAACGAATTACGAGTGGTTACTTTAGGTTCCAAAACCTACAACCTACAAAATGTCTTTACAATAAGAGTTCTTATAGAGTTTTTGAAATGTAATTTGATATTTAAAAAGGTAATAGATTATACAAAATGAAAAAAAAAAAAAATTACTGCGTAAATTAAGCAGATACTCTTAAGAGGCATGATTTCCATTCCTTTATAACATGGTGTTGAAGTCAAAAGTTACCCCAAAGGATCTATGAATATTCCTCTACATCAAGTCAAGCCATTTACTACCCAGGACTTGCCTAAAACAAATTTTGATACTTCATTAACAGAATTTTACCCGTATCTCTATATATTTATTTGATATCTGGTCCTCAGCACAGGGAAGAGTAAGAGTGACAAACTAGAGGGACTGTGGTATGTTAGAGGCCAGCACACACAATCAAGGGAAGACAGAGAAAAACAAGTAAGAAGGGAGTGCAAATCCAGGAAGAAGCAAAAGTGCCTGGAGATAGCAGGAGGGCAGGATGGGGATGTGCAGTCACTTAAGCTTTCCCCAAGACTCTCTCTATCTGTTGAGATGTTGGAAGTTATTTAGAGCATTGGTCTGCTTCTCTTTCTAGCCCAATGGTGACTCTGGCAGTATACAGCGACAGATCACACATTTCCTTCAGAGAGGTATTCTCTTGGACATAGCTTAGGAGTAAAGGCCTGAACAAGCAGCTCCAAAGTGTAGGGAACCAGTTCAGCTCTTCCATAGCCCTTTAATTAATTACCATGTTGACTGCCCCAGGATCTGTTTCTGGTTTTCCCTGTGATCCTGGAGATTTTTCCATGGTTCTCCTTAACTCACTGCTTCAACAGTCTCTTCTTTCATATTTATTGTGTTTTGGCATCTTTTGTTTAGCTGAGCTGTACTTTCAATCTTATTCCTTCTGTTGTATATTCAAAATTTCCTCAATGTTGATTCTACCCTTCCAGGTTTCCAATGCTGTTGTGGATTTTGTTATATATCCATTCTTCCATTTCAAAGAGGTTTTGGATGGAAGTACAGGCAAAGACATGTCTTAATCAGCTATCTTCTATTGGAAACCATTATAAATAAAGCAAATGTTCTCCCCCTATAATTAGTGCATTAAGATTTGTATCACTTAGCTATCAGCTTATTGCTGTCAAACCAATACATTTAACAAAATTTAACTAACTTGAAATTTTCTTCTTCTGTTTTGTTAAATGAATTATTTTTAGAAAGTAAACAAAATTCAGAAAACTTACAGTCCATATCAAGTATGGCACGAACAGATTTAACGAGTTCCTTAGACTCAAGTGCCAGTGTTGCCGGGATGTTACGGCCATTCCTTCCCAGCAGTGCAAGGGAAGTCTGAGATGCTAACATCGCTGTTCTTTCACTGTAAGGGCAAGAAAATAAAGTTGAACTTATTACTCAGTCAATAACATCTATCTTTGCTAAATCTGAATTCTTATTAGTTATAAACTGGTCCAGATTCATCTCTATATATGAGGACATTCTTTCTTACAGTCATAAAATAATTCACAGAAAACAATATTTCTCTTACAATTCTTTATTGTAGAACAAACAGGCTTATTTTAAAAATTAGGTTGACTTCATATATAAGAAGGAAGGAATGGCAGAGTGATCCACCTCCTAAACTATTTGTTGGGCTAACTTTGTGAGTGCTTGTGTTGTGCTAACATAATATAGCCTTTTAGTTTTGTAAAAATTCAAATTAGGCACATAAACATAAATTTATTAAAACAGATGTTTACTATTATTTGAGTAATATTAAATATAAATTACAATATGTACACTTGCTCTTGAAATTATCGCTTAAGTACTTCCATTTGCTGTCCCTAAATCTAACACAGCCTAGGGCATTTATATCATTTTTTAAAAATGCATGTAACCTGAAATGAATTCATTCAGGTATAATTAAAAATGAAAGGTTTTCCTGCAAAAAGAATCATTACGTTAAAACTTTTATTTGAAAAGGACAATTTTAAACTAAGCACAAGACCATTATTACTTACAATCCATCTTCTCAAGCATGATGGTATTAATTTACAAGGAGAAATTAATGCATCCGTTCTCAAATTCAGATACAGAGCCTTTGCTCTATGTTGAATGACCAAGGTCAATATCCACTATAGAAGATACCATATACTGAAAATGAATGAACCAAATTTTACTAGTGTTTAACTTTCTAAGACATGATAAAAACTTGCTTAATGTCACTTTTTAAAGTTATCTTTTTCCCATAAACCAGTTTAAGGCAAGGGCAGGCTTTGGCTTTTAAATAGTCATTTGACATTCATTTTTAACACCAAAACTTTTGAATTATTATTGAAGGTCACAATGAGACCTTAGAGATGGATATCAACACACCTAACTAATACAAGGGAAATCTAATTGCTGAGTATTTTTAATGTCCTTACTAAAATAATCATCATGGAATTTACTTAATTACTGTATTAAGCACCATGGTTAACAATTAAAAATGTCAAACATCTTCATTAGAAGAAATAAAGCATTACATTAAAATGAGTATAAAATTATATTACTGAACATATTCTAAATTTAAAAACTGTGTGGAAACCTAAAATATAATAAGAATTCAATGAGTCATCTTCATTTACTATACTGCTGTTTTCATTGTAAAGAGTATAATCTTCCTATGTTTCTGCAAACATACACTGCTAGGAGGAATACATTGCTAGTGTCAGTTATTATAAGATGAGAAAAAATTGCTTTGAAAATGTACAAGCAGGAAACTATTTTGTGTATGTCTTTCATTGTGTATCAAAATGACTAGAAACTTGCAGTTTGAAATAAATAAATCTTATTAGTATGTCTGTAGTCCCTAGTAAGAAACTTTAAGTCAGTAACAGACTGTGAAAAAAATCAAGGTATATTCTCCAAATATATTTTCTTTATTTATGTCTACTGAACGTTGAAAAAAAATGAAAGAAATGGATTACATGAGCATGTTTTATAAAATTCTGTTTGCCATAACAACTAATCAGCTGGATTGAGACTGACCTTTAGCAGGGAACCTATGACTAGTATGGTAACTTTTACTCATACACAGGATGCCTAATAAACTTCAATTTCATCTCACCTTTACAGAATTCCTGACAAAAACAAGATAGGTCAATTTTAGAACACTAGGTTACAATGATTTGCTAAATACCTCCAGGAATTTCTTTCACAGAGATGGGGGTCAAAAAGAACATCTCCTTGTATCTATGCCCATGACACATTAAAAAATAGTATCTAATAGGAGCTATGTAGTATCTTAAGAGTTAGAGATGTTAGTATTTTAGTTACAATAATGAGACAAAAAATGTAATCAGTGCTTATACTCAACAGAAAGTACTCAAATATTCTTACCTTAAAGTTGACAAAGGAGAAGAATTATCAGAAAATATTTCTTGAATAGCCTAGTGACAAATAAGGTAGTGAAGGAGATATATAAGTTTGATGGATTTTTAAAATGTCTTTTCTTGCTTAATTAATATTTATACCCGCCCGCCCCCCCCCCAATTGATCAAAAAGGTGTTGCTATTATATGAGGGAAAGATCAATTACATTAACATGCAATTCTACTCAGAAATATAATAACTATAAAAACATTTCTTTATATGGTAAAGTTATCTAATAATCTTTACAGAGTATCAAGAATTGTAGGAAAGTGTTAATTAAAACATCCTATGTATGTGGTTTCATGTTACCCTGTCTCAATCATTTCTCTTAACAATCTATATATTAGCTGGTCTTCATTATCTAGGCAATTTTAAGTCTGTCTGTAAGTTAGTACTGCTGTTTTGAGCCCAGAGAATGTTTTACTAGCCACCAAACACACTAATATTTATCTTTATGTCAGTTGCCTGTACATTTCCTAAAAATGGACATAATAAAACAGAAAAATTTACCTCTACAAAATGAAGAAGCTTTTCGGTAGATGCCTCAAAAGTTTTTCGAGCCAGTTCCGATTTTCGTAATTGGCAGTCAAGTACTGTGATTCTCTTTCTTAACTCCTGAACACTGTCCTGGACAGAAATATCAAAAAGATTGTCTTACATATTTCTTTGATTTTACATTAGTGCCTCCTATTCTCAGTTTTTATTAATTAGTATCCAACATATTACCGTATCATTTATTTTCTCTTTATTATACATATCTTCTGATTTTGGGTGGCCCTTAGCTAATGGTTTATTTAAAAGTTAAACTGCAGAGGGATGGTGCAAATTTTGAGATAAGCTGCATCTAACTTTATTGATTCCTACAACAAAATACATTTAAATTAATTTACAATTCTTTTTGACAACATGGCTTACCCATATCTGTGGTACAACTAAAAACGATTTAGATATACATATATGAGGGCTGTCTAGAAAATATCCAGCCATAAATGCCTCTGTTTTCCATATTATATAGCTGGATACTTTTTGGACTGACCTCGTATGTTAGACAGGACAAGGGTTTCAAGGTCTGGTAGTTCTTACTAATGCTACCCTTGCTAAATGTTGAAATGTAGCACAGTATTTTGCAGACCCAACTATAACCTGAAAAGCTTGACCAGAACTCAATGTGATAAGACTAGCCAACTGGAAAGAAGAAATCAATGTGGAATTAACAAATTCCAGATAAATTTTGCCAACTGGCAAAAATAAATCAACATGTAATTAACCAAATAGTATGTACACAATAGCTAAAACTCCTTTCACAGAGACAGAGCTTTGCTGTGAATCCCTTGTCTCCTTTAGTTGCTGTAAATAAATATAACTACCTAACGACAATTACATCTCATTCTTGTATAGAACACCCCAAGCAGCAAACCCCTTGAGTTAGGTAACATATATAATACAATACAATGTAAAGTGAATTGGAAAGAAAATAAGGGGTTCTGTGGGCAATAAAAGAATTCCATGAGACAAGCAACAGGAATTCTGAGTGAAGCTCTGGACTGAGAGTGCACTGCAGCATAATCTTCTCTGAGGGCTTGTGCTGATCTCCAGCAGCCTGCATTTGGGGATTTCATCAGGCACAAATGGTAAATGGCAGAACTTTAATTGGTGAACTAGGGACAAACAAACTCACAAGGTTAACAGTGTTTTGACTCTGGCTCTGGTAAATTGGTTAAAAAAAAGTATCCCCTGAATAACTGTTAACCACAAGCCTCCACTCATGCAAGTTTAAGGTCAGAATTTATACTATTTGTGTGATCTGTAAATTCATAAGCTGAAATTTTAGTTTAAATTGATCCCAGGCTGATAGAAAAAAATATGAAACTTCTCTGGAGAGAGATTTTCTAAACTCAAATCTCAAAAAATTATCACATATATTGTATCAAAAGAACATGACCTCAGCAAATAAGCTACCATAAATGAAAGGTGCTGAATGAAACAAATTACACCATCAGACCTATAAAGACAAGAGATGCTAGAGTGATTCATATACAGAATACAAAATATTTAATATGTTTCAAAAATTAAGAAAGAATTAAAAACATAATAAAGGGACAAGAAACTATCAAAATATATCAGATGACATAAATCAATCTTAATAAAAATATAATCAGAAACTCAATTTTGGGGTTTATGATCCAATTATTATAGATACAGTTGAAAAGAGAACAGGTGAACTGGAAGACAGAAATAAAGAAACACCTCATAATGGAACAGAAAGATAAAAATGGAAAATATTAAAGAAGAGGGTAAAAGAGAAAATATTTAGAAAATCTAGCATATATCCAATTTGACTTATACAAGAGAAACCAGGAAGAATGAAAAAAAAATAGCTCAGGATAACAGCTTATGGTTTTTTGTTTGTTTTTGTTTTGAGAGAAGGTGAGAAAGACAGACAGAGAGACAGAGAGAGAGAAAGAGAGAGAGAGAGAGAGAGAGAGAGAGAGAACTGGAGAGGGCCCAGAGCAGTCTCCACTGCTTTATAGCATCAGTTGTGACACAGTTTTGTTCTACACAGGTGGATGTGGGGCCATGCCAGGTGGGAACTGACCTGGGGGCCTCCTGCATGAGAGGTGAGAATTTTTATCATGGGGTGACCTCCCACATAAGAAGTGAGAATCTTTACTGTGGGGCTTGGTGGTTACTGGTTGCTCCACAGTTCAGCATATGGGTTTGCACAGGCTGGGACTAGGACTTGATCCATGAGCTTCGTGGTTAAAAGACAAGTGATCAACTTATTGAGCTATCCTGGTACCCCACACCTTTATTTACTTATTTATTTATTTATTTATTTGACAGAAAGAGACAGAGATACAGAGACAGAGACAGAGAAACAACTGAACTGTGGGAACTCCCCAGTTCAGTTCAGCATGTGGGTCCACCTGGGCTGGGGCGAGGATTCGATCCTCAGTCCTCGGGGATTCAAAGCAAGAGCTTAACCTGCTGAGACATCCCAGCTTTCCCATTTTTTTTAGGTAAAGATATTTTCCCTCAGCTCAGGCAGTTCAATGAATCTAAATTATTAAGTTAACACATGACTTATCACAGTCAAACTGCTGAACGTTGAAGATAAAGAGGTTGTAAAATTATCTGAAAAGAAATAACAGATTGCAAACAAATGACAGACTGACGGCTACTGAAACCAGTAAAATAGTAAAAGAAATTAAATGTCACTCAACAATTCTAACTGCAGCAAAAATATATTTTAAGAACAAGAGTTCAATAAAGATGTTTTTAGACAAACAAAATGAAGAGAGTTTATTACTAATAGATCCTCACTAAAAAAATTTCTAAAAGCTGTACTTCAGGAAGAAAAAAAATAATCTAGCAAAAAGGTGGAAAATGCAAGAAAGAATATTGAATACAGAAAATGGTAAAAACATAGTCTATTTAAACAAAGGTTGACTGCACAAAATAAATTGTGATAGTGTCTAATGTATGGTGTTAAAAGTCAATAAAAAACTAAAATATTAAAAAATAAAAATTAAGTCGTAAGGGATGATTAGATTTTTTTCTAAAGTGGTTTTAGAAGAAGGGTGCAAACTAGTGATTAGTTTTATAATTTAAGTTAAAATAGAATGTTAAAATTTCTAAGATAATCATGAAAATTTTGAAAATGAGTGTATAACTTCTAAAGCAGCAGTGGGAAATAAATGCAGTGGGAGTGGGGGAACATAGAACTCTGAAGCAATCCCCCCACCAAAAAGACAAGCAAAAACAAAACAAAACAAACAAACAAACAAAAAAACAACTTGAAAATATGAGAAAAATAAAATGCACAAATTAAGAGGGTAAAAATAAAGCCAAGTACACTAATAAATAAAAAAGTGTAAATAAAACAATCTTCATAACTAATGGTCACAAATTAGTAAGATGGTGGGAAAAAATTCAACTACATGTTGCTTACCCTAGACACAACTGAAATACAGGACATGAAAAGGGTTGAAAAAATACATAGGTAAATACTAACCAAAAGAAAGACAGTGTAACTATTTTAATATTAATCAAAAACAAGCATCAAGGGGAAAAGAAGATTAGTAGATTGAAGAATGACAACGTTTTCATAAAAGGATGATAACATAATTACAAACTTGTATTCAGCTAAAAGCGTTATTTCAAAATACATAATAAACATTAATCACAAGGGAGATTTTAACACATTTCCCTGACAAATTAATATGGCTAGAGAACTGATGACTTTTAATTCATGACTTTGAAACAGTGGCCTATAATAGAACAGCTACATCAAACAGCTGCAGGATTCTTTTCAAGCTTACTTTGGACATATGTAAACACTGGCCATACAGTAAACCATGCAACAATCACCAACAAATTTTGTTATCTTACAGATTAGATTCTCTGGCCACAATGCAATTAAACTTTTTGTGTCTCAGGAGTCTTTATAAAGTAAGACTCAATGATAAATATGTAAATTCTTCCCAAATTAATCTATACATTAAATGCATTTTCAGTGAAAAGGCCTTTTTATTTTTCTTTTGGTAGAATTTGTAAATTGAGTCTAAAAACAAAAGATCAAAGGGATATGCAGCCAACACACTGTTAAAGAAAAAGTATTAGGCAGGGTGATAAGATTTCAAGACTTACTGTAAAAGATATAGTAACCAATACAATGTGTATTTGCACAGGGATACAAAAAAGATAAATAAACTAGAAAGGAGAGCCCCCCAAAAGATGCATGCATACACATGAAATCTTGATATGACAAACCTGATTTTGTAGATCAATTAGAAAATAAGCAACTTTTAAATAAATGGTGTTGGTGTAGTTGTTAATCATTTATTAATAGAAGAAAGAAAAAATGAAGTGAATCCTCACATCACACAATGCTACAAACCAATGCAAAAGGATCAAAACTTTAAAACTTTTAGAGGCAAACAAAGGAATATCTTTATATCTTTGGGAATGGAAGGACTTCTACAAAGAGATATGAGGGAAATAATTGACTAAGTTTGATTACATAAAAATGAAGAATACCTGCTCATTTAAACATAGGGTGAAGAAGCAAGCCATAAATTTAGATTTTTATAACATATTAATACTTTAAAGGTCTTGTAATCAGAACATACAAACAATCACTGCAAATCAACATGAAAAAGACAATTCAATGGAAAAATGGCTAAAGAATATGAAGAGGCATTTCACATACAAACACAAATACCTAATAAATACACAAATGCCTAATAAATACATAAATATATGTTCCATTGTTATCTGGGGTGGGGAGTAAATAATCCCATCATAGCTGTTTTCAAGCTACTAACCAGATGTCAAATACTGGAGTTGAGAAAGATGTATACAATCAGCTCTCCTGACCCTTCCACACCAGTAGCTCAAAGTCATTAGTAACCAGGGGAATTCAAATTAAGTCATAATGAGATACATCTATTACACCTGACAGACTGATGCAAAGTAAGAGTAGAGGAATACAAATATGGGGTAAAGAGTAATTCTCATTCATTACTGATAGGAGTAAAAGTTGGTTCAAACACAATTGGGCATTACCAAGTAAAGTTGATTATACAATCACCATTCAACCTAGCAATCCCACTCCAAGGTATGAACCAAAGAGGAACTGTTGCACATGTAGAGCAGGATACATTCAGAGCTATGGGAAAAATCCAGCCATTGTCAACATGATGAGAATGGTTACATGGCTGGATACTTTCTGAACATCCCTGGTATACAAAAATATTTTTAGCAACACTGTTCATAATAGAAGAAAATACTAGAAATGATTGGACTGTTCATCAAGTACAGAACAATAAAATATACTGTAGTATATCCATTCAACGACACGCACACACACACAAAGGCAATGAAAAGACATATAAACTAGCTAGAAACTCCAAATAGATAAGTTGCAAAAACAGCGTTGAGTAAAAAAAAGCAGGTTAGAATAATACTCACAGCATATTTCTATTTATATAAAGTCGATAAACAGGCAAGACTAAACAATGTATTGTTAAGAGATATATACATAGGTCATAAAATTACAGAAAACAGTTAATACTAAACCTAGGAAAGTAGTTACTTCTGATGGCAAGGGAGAGGAATACAAATGGAGAAGGGACATTGTGAGACTAAAGTATTGGCAATGTTTTATTTCTTAAAATTCAGATGAATAAAAGAAAAAACTATCAAGGTAAATACGTAAGTAAGATTATGAGGGAAATTTATAATGAAAAGTGGAAAGATTAATACAAAAAGAATCTGTGTCTTCAAAATAAATATTTGAATATGAATTCTGTAACATCTTGGTCTACAATGGCTGTCCAGAAAGTATTCAGCCACGTAGTTCGAGAAATAGAGGCGTTTATGGCAGGATTTTTTCCTGGACAGCCCTCATATGTCTCTTCAAGCAATCACAAACAATTTTTTAAAAACTTTCCTTCTCTTTATCCACTGGTACTGAGTTTGGAAAATGTTGAGATGTCCATGTCTAACACAGCTTTTTTAAGAAAAAAAAGGGGGGATTGTTTATAGAGACAGGTTAATGACTTAGCGTAGGTTCTTGTTAATAGAAATGGCATGAGGCCCCATTATGCTAAAAAAAAAAAGAGAAGGAAGAACTGCATTAATTTTATTATCAGAAACTTGGGACAAAATCATTTCTCAGCTAGGAGTTGGAAGAGATAATTGCCAATAACCTATAATTTAAAAACAAATTGGAATAAATTCAGGTGAACTCCTTGAACGTTGTATTATTTTCTTTAAAAAAGTATTTTAAAGACAGATTTTTCCCTCCAGAAGTAACTATAGTTATTAAAAACAAAAACAAAAACGCCCTTTTAAGGTTCTGATTATTCCCAAAATATATATATTTTTTAGAATGTTAGTTACATGAAAAAAGTAATCTTATTTTCAGAATGCAAGTACTGGGTCAAAAATAATAAAGGTATGTAATATTCCTAAGTGTTGCTGCTTTCTCTAGCAATGGATGTTTTCCCGCTGGCCTTGTGTAGTGTCCAAGCCTGACAGGAACAGGCTTCTTGTGGAATTGGCTTAAGCCTTAAATGGACAGATGTGGGAATTATATTAGTAACTCTTGAGTGCTAACCTGAGAAATTTTCAGATTTTCCTTTGTGTTTTGCTTTTCTAAAATTGGTTTCATTTCCACTCTGTATATTGAAAGTACTGTAGTTAACTTTTTTTTATTTAAATAAACCAACAAATAATTCAAATTATCTTTTAGAGTTTGTTGGACTAGAGATACAGACACCTATTATATTTATAAATGAACTTTATGAAGTTATAAAATGTCTATTACAATTTATTTAATTTTCTACCTTCAGTGAAGTTAAAACGTATATGTCTATTATAGTTTTTAAATACCACTCAATGAATATAGTATGTAACGTAAAAAAAAAAAATCACATAATAGAAAATTCACATTTAAAAAGCTAACATTGCCTTCTAAAAAAGTATTCAATATCTTGCTATGAGTATTTAAACTGGAGCCGACTAAGTTCAAATTCAGTTCCTTTCTATTAATTATTTTGGGCCTTGGGCAAAAACTATTTAACTTTCACACTTCCTTGAGTGCTTTAATCAAAGAGCAAAACCCCTCCCTAGACTCTCCTTCCAAATTAGCAAGTTTAAAAAACAAAAAGGAGAAAGCCAATGTAATCAATGAGATGTAAAATAGATCCAGGCTTTAACGCCTGAGCCATATACACTGTTGACCACTGACCTCCATAAATTTGGAGCACATGTGCTTCCATCCTGAAGCTATCTGAATAAAGGGAGGAGGCTCACAACCTTCACATTACCTCCATCACAACACATCATCCTCTCACTGAATAACAGAAGACAAACACTGACCCAGTTTAGAAGTGCAGATGAAAAGAAAATGAAAACAGGATACATGACAACGGCAAGGAAACCATGGTAACTAGGAGAGGGGACTGTTTTGCTTACTTTATTTTGGTCAGAATAATCAGCAAGATGAGCCTTGAGCTCTGCGATCTCAGCCTCTAACAGACGGATCACTTCTTCATAGTCCATTTCCATCCCGTGCGCCTGTCTCTGGGCAGCTTCAGCAAGATGGATGCGACTCCGCAGGGCTCTTGTTTCTTCAGCTACAGCTTTGGCTTCCTGAAGATTTCAAAATTGATGTTAAAAAAAAAAAAAGAAAAAGGAAAAGCTGTTCAGTGGTTTGCACAAAATATTTTCCTCCCTCTGGAAGTTATAATTCCAAAACTTAAAATACACATGCTTCTCACGTCTCAATTGGAAAATTAACGTTTGTGCTATTTTATTATATAGAGTAGCTGCCTGATCTTAGTATTTGTTGACTTCTTAGATAATGTTCAGTACGGATCTTCAGCTTTGCACACCTAATATCACATTTTAAAAATAAGGGAAGTAGAGAATTGAAAGTGGAAAACAAAAGAGTAATAACTGGTTTCAAAGACAGAAAGAGTAGGCATCCACACAACTCAAGGAGTTGGTTGGAAGACTCTTGCCCTGAACCTTCATCAGACACTCTTGAGAGATTTAGTGTTGTGGGGCTTCTCCGGGGTCCAAGCCCCAGGAGCCAAAACTTACCCCTAGATATCCATCTAACTGCTGAGCCAAAAGGTAGAATTCAGGAGCAAAATATATAGCTATTTCTATAGGATGCAATGCTCACAAGATGTTTTATTAGACACGTGTTGTGCTTCAGGTGATTCATGTGTCTTCTCTCATTTCACTTTTAGAATAACACTGAGAGAAAGGAATTCTTAAAAATCATTTTATTCATAATCAGACAAATGCTTGGGGAGGTTACATAACCTGTCCAAGAATACATAGTAATGCCAGAATTTAAACCCAGGGCTACCTGACTCCAACATGAATGCTCTCTTTACTAGTTTACTCTGCCACTAGATTAAGGTGACCAGATTTTAACACTGGTAAAGCGGGACACCATTGACCGGGGGGAGGGGGTTCTTAATTAAAAATTTGGTCTATCTCCCGCCGTTCCCTAGCTTGTTGTGCATTCTTTCCAAAAATCGGACTTTTTTAAAACGCCACGGGACGCGGGACAAATTGTTAAAAATTGGGACTGTCCTGCCAAAAACATTATTGTCACCTTATACTAGATGACAAAAACAAAATTATTAGCTATATTCTCTACCTTAGGAAGAGGATGGAGTAGCCAACCCCCTGATCTCTCAAAATGTGCCTTGGTGCTGGGTCAACGGCAGTCCCTCTGGACACCAGTATAATTTAACATGGCACTTATTACACTATGAACCATTTCTTTTTCTTTACTTGATGCAGAAAGCTTTTTTCTCTGCAATGAAACTTTCTGCTCCAATTGCCATTGCTAATATTCTATTAATACTATGGCTATTTTGATTTTCTTGGAGTTATTATAGGACAGTTGATTTTGTTCAAGCCTAAATACAATTGAAGTGAAAGGAGGGTTAGGGTTATGGACATAGTTTTAAGGATCAAATTTTCATTTATACATTCAATAACTGTTCATTAAGTACTTATTTTGTGTCAAGTTCTAGGTACTAAGGATAGAGCACTCAACAAAATAGAGAATAATTCCTCCCTCCTATCCACCAGAATTTACACTTAAGTTTGGGGAGGTAGTAAATTAAGCGATAATCAGTTAAGATCTCATTGAGAAGACATGTGAGCAGAGACCTGCAGGAAGGATGGAGTCATGAAAATTTCCCAAGGAGAAGCTTTCTGGGTGGAGGAGATAGTTTGTGCAAAGGCCCAGAGTTGGGACTGTGTCTTGCAACTTCAGAGACCAGCAAGGAAGCCAGTGTGGATAGGAAGAAGGGAGTAGTAAGTGGAGCATGAGGGCAGAATGGTAACAAGAGCAAGGGCACGGATGGGGCTGGGATAGAGGGACAGATCTTAAGGGGCTTTGCCGTCAGGCCATTGTAAGGACTTTGGTTTTACTTAGGGTGAAATGGGAAGAGATTAGAGGGTTTTGAGCAAAGAGGTGATATGATCTGACTTACATTGTAAGTGGATTACTTTTGCTGCTGTTGAGAGCAGGCTGTAGGGGGTGGGCCAGGACAGAACAGGCAGAAGGGGCAGGGGACAGACAAAAAGTAATTGTGGCTTGGACAAGGGTGGCAGTGATGGAGATAATGTGATGTGGTTAGATTCTAAATGTAGCAGGCTAGTTCTCCATCATGAACAACCTTTACTTAGCAGTTAAGGCATCCAGACAATCATGTTGTATGATCAATACAAAGGGGATACAAGATCGCTTCCCTTTCCTGGCTCAGCTGAGAACTTCAGGACTTAGATAAGTGAAAGAAGAGAGTGGGGCGTGCCAGACAAAATGAATAACGCAAACAAAGGAAGAGCGACATGAAAGAATGTGGTACATATGAGAAAAGCCACTAGATACATTTTGACTAGAGCTGATGCTTCCTGTAGGGGAGCAATGAATACAAAAGGTTAAGGAGAGGATGGGAAAGGGCTAGGCTCTGATAGAAACGGCATGGCAGGCATCAGAGGAAGTCTTGAAGTCTTCTGAACAGAAATGGCTATGAGAACACAGTGCTTTAAACAACTATATCTGGCAGCAGGGTGTAGGATGGAGAGAGGTGGCTAACCAACTGCCTATATGTCCTTGATTCAAATAACTTTATTTCCTCATTTTTAAAGTAATTGTCTTGAAATAAAAGAATTCTTTTTTTTTTTTTAAGATTTATTTTATTGTTTTTTTGACAGACAGAGACAGAGACAGGGAGAAGGGGAAGGGCCCAGAGAAGTCTCCATAGTTGTGAGTCATCAGTTTTTGACATGGATTTGTTACACACAGGTGGGTGGGGGCCCGCAGGGCTGGAACTGGGCCGCCCCCCTCCCCCTGCCCCCCATATGGGAGGCACACCCCCTTGAGCCAGGGGCCAAACCAGGGAATGAGAACCGAACTGGAGGCCTCCCACATGGGAAGCACACCCCAGTTCAGCATATAGGTTCACACGGGCTGGTCCAGGATTCGATCCTCAGTCCCCAGGGCTGCAAAGCAAGTGCTCAACCCTCTGAGCCATCCCGACCTCCCCAAAGAATACTTTTAGAAAGGTCTGGGGAAATAAAAGGACATTCACCTAGCCATATCAGTCAGTTCCGCACAGGTGATCAAGTGTGTCCAGTGTCACAGCTGGGTCAACTTTCACATCTAATGGCTTATTATATGCTGGCACTACCCTATGTGTTTTACCTGGATCAATTCAGTTAATCCACATACTTCTGTGAGAGTTGTGTTTATTATTTTCTTCATTTAATGCATGGGAAATTGAAGTTCAAAAAGGTTAAGTAACTTGCTCAGAATCACAAACCTAGTAAGTGGCTGAGCTAGGATTCGAACCCAGGCAGTCTAGTTATAAACTTCATGTTCTCAGCTACTGTGCCCCTCTCCAACTACAGAAAGTGCTTTAAAAAAAAAATCACTTGTAGATGACAATATCAGTGCCCAACTCTACATAAGCTTAGGATATAGCCATTACAATCTACTCAAAAACATTAGAGGTAGCTACATCATTCTGAATTTTCCATTCAATCAAGCTAGAAAAAAATATATTGTCACTGAAAAGAGACAGGAGGGGCAGAGAATTCTCCATAGCTGCAATGAAGAATAACTAATGCAATGATTTGCCTCCTTCACACTCACTTCACACAGCTTTTATTCCGCTATAAAAACAGCACTTTTATTTTTGTTCATAGAATGCTAGTTAATTAAATGAAGAATCTGGATGGAATTTATATAGCCGTTGTAGTGCACTGATGGTAATACAGTGTGAAATGCAGTTGCCTGGTAAAAAATGCAGAGGTTCTGATGCTGAATAAATTCATGCTATTTCTTTTGTAAATGTATAACTGTCAGGTTGGTAGATGGGACCCCTTAGCAAAGTTCTGGCCCAATTCCCACTGAATGGCTGTTTAGAAGATTAGTGCATTGAAATGACTCTTAGAGGAAGCAGTAAGACAAGATAGCAGATTTAGCAACACAGGACCACATAAATTCATTTTTTCTTATCCTCCTGGCTGTCTTCTAAGAAGTAACTAACTGTAAAGCCCCTCCTATGTCTTAAGAGTAATTGAGCCAGAATTTTCCCAGTTACCTCACCATGAGTCTAAAATCCCATCAGTGCAAAAACTGAAGCCAGTTCATGGAGTTATTATCCTTTGTAATGGATAAAGATTAATTCACTTAGAAGGTTAGGAAAGAGAAAATAAGATGTAATAGTAAATCAGAAAAAAATCAACATACATATTATGCTTTTTTAATACTAAGCATTCTGAGCAAATATACTAAGTGACTTGGAGTATAAAATCAAATCTCTGACTTAACTTGTTTTAGTGACACTCAGGAGATGCCTTCAATTCATACTGTCCCAGGGTAAAGTGAGGATTTTCCACCTCATAATGTCACAATGAATCTTCAAGGAAAACCAGACCAAATTTTACTTTAAAAATATAATTCAAACTAATGAAAATCTTCATAGGTTACAAATACTTTGAGTGTAGCTCTGTGATTGTGTTGAGACAAAGGGCATTAATAAACTCACACAAAAGGGAATTTAAGTTCAGATGGAAAACAATATGGTATATATTTTTCCACACACAGCACTTTCCCCCAGGAGGCAACATGATATAGAATAAAACACACAAGCGTTGGATGCATGGTACCTAGGTCAGAATCTCAGATCTGGGAATTTTTCCTTTTCTGAATATGTAGTCCCCTAACTCAGTAGTGTGTTCATTTGTATGATGGGAAATAATAATACCCACTTTATAGTATCAAACAGCTCTCACAAGACAATTGAAGAAACGATTTCAGTTCTTGTTATAGTTTTTTTCCCATTCCTCTTTACTGCTTTTGAAAAACATACATGCCTGGATTAGACAGCTTGATTAGATAATATATTAAGGGCTTTTATGAGGCACTCAGTAACATCAGTTATTGAAATTCAGAAAAGTTGTTTGGAAACATAATGTGAAAGTCTTTTTATCATGTTAGCAACAATTATGTAACACCTTTTCTTGTCTAGTTCTGAGTTGTAATGGTCCCTAAAATAGAAAGAAAAAACACCATCAGCAGCTGCATATTCGTAATGAGACCAGCATGTCCACATCACTAGCTTCAGAAGTTCTGTAATTTTTAAGCTAATCAGTAAATCTTTCAAAATGTCAATGGCTGACAGGAGAAAAAGGAGACTGCAGAGATATATGTTTTAGTGCAATGTAACTTACGCTACCAAGCCCAAAAGGATACGTCTCTTATCAGCTTCCTACATTCAACTCATTGGGAAAACTTTTCTTGGTCTAGGTCCCATTAAAGCTTGTGAAAAAGATTTAAAGGTTACTACAGGAAGAGGGTGGTTGAAGGAAAAGTGTTTAAAAGCAAGTTATATCCAGTTTCCTTAACTTGTGTACTGAATTTAGTAAAATATGTATAATATTCTCTCAGTGGACGACCTCAAAGTAATTTGCAGGGATTCATAAAGGAATCTACACCTCATCCCTTAAGCACGGACACATTTGAGGGAGAAAATTAATCCACAGAACTTTATATATGCCTCTAATCTGTGCTCTCTCCTTTCATTTTCTTTACTCCTCCTCCCTGCATAATTCCAGCCCACTACTCTATCTCCTTACCTAACCATTTATTAAACACTCTGAAATCTTCATTTATGATACATTTGCAGCCATTCCTTAATTCCCATTCTCATCACCACATTATTGATTCATGTCTATCAGCTCACATGTAAGTACAGTAGACTCTCCATTAACTGGCACCCAAGCCAGATAAATGTACTAGTATTCTTTCATTATTATTATTATTTTGCCAGTTGTTTGAGAGTGCCAATTGCTTGAGTTCAAGTAAATGGAGAGTTTACTGTACTATGAAAATCACATAAGTGACCAACCTGCCTACTGTGTTTTTCACAATAATGTATTCTGTACACTTCTGAAGGATCCATTTTCCTACAATATTGCTCAATTCCACGTTATGTGGCAAACTTAAGTACATGGCACATGGCATAATAGTATATGATAAAATACCTCCTCAATAGCCATACTTCTCTACTGCTTATTCCAAATCAATCTTTCTAGACTCAGCATATTCAGTTCTCTTACATAATTACCATAACCCAAGTATATCAACCTGTAGATTTCCCAGATCAAACTTTTCTACCTCAAAAATGCTTTTGAGAATATTATTCCTTTCACTAGGTGTATACGAGTACACTTTTTCCCATTTTTCTTTATTCAGTTCTCATCTATCCTTCAAAATCCAGTGCAGGTTTTACTTCAATCTTTGCCGACCACTTTAGCTTACAATTGTTTCCCTTCTTTTTATGCTTTATAGTATCTGTTACCTGTAATTAATCACATTCTACCTAGTAGCTCCTAAGGCTATCTTAACTGTCAATGAAATATTATTTTACCACCTAACTTTCTAAAATCAAAGGTTCTTGATTGCCCAAATTAGAACATAAGCTGTCTAAGAATAAAAACCCTATTTGATATGAACAAGTGCTCCACTTAACATAAACGAGATATAACTGAGTTCAAAAACAGTGAAAATGACTATTTTGTTTTTCATATACTGTAATAATTGCCCTAGAGAATCTTATTAAGTAAATTTTCATAGGAAAGTTCTTCATAAAAGATTTCAACTTTATGGGAATATTAATAGAACTATATTTCATTTAAATAAGTATAATAAGAACCATAAAACATGCTATGAAAAATATATTTTTAAAAGCAAATTATTTCATTAAACTCCCTTTATATATTAATTAAACAAGAATCCTTTTATAGTATTTATCAAGCAAATGAGAGTATATCAAAATCGAGTGAAATAAAAATATCAGTTTGAAAAAGAGACAGTTATACTTTATTGGGTTTGACAATTTTATTTCTTGTTTTTTTATTAAATAGATTTAAAAATTTAAAGGTTTAGAATTTATGCAGACTATATTTCCCTAAAAATTACGTTTTTCATCATAAGTTAATATAGCAGTACTTGGTCTCACGTACTACTTGTATAATCTTGTAGGTCTTTTCAAACCCCACCCATATCCCTGACTATGAATTATGTGGTGACACTTCTTTGTAAAGTGTGTAAAAATGATAGATAATTGTAAATCCAAGGAAAAAAGAACAACTTTCTTTAGTTTGTACAAAAAACAAAAATCCTCACTTTCTAAAGGAATATTTGGTTAAGCTTTTCAGAGGAAAAGCAGGTCAAATTATAATTAGCTCCAATTAACCCTCCCAAGAGCTGTCAATTTCTTCACCTGCAGCTGCCTCCTTCTCCAAAAGGTGCAAAATTGAGTTATGCCTCTGAACCATCAAAGAAAACCAAAGAAACAATTTTCAATCTCTCTTTATACAGAAACCCCTAATCAAAGACAGGCATGCAAGTAGATCTATCAGATAAATTTTACCATGTGAATTTCTTCACAATATAAATATTTATTTATTAGTTAAAACCCTGCTTTGACAATCTATTTAACCCTTTATTTTATGGTTTAGTGAAGGTTGACATAAAAGAAAAACTGTTTTCTTACTTCTCTAATTCTAGTTATAAATGTACCAAAAGAGAATATTTACAGTATTTGAAATTGCTTTTCCTAATCAGAGTTTACACCTTGTTCCTTGAAGCCTGATACAGCTCAAAGGCTACTTTTCCACTTATTAAGCATTAAGAATTCATCTGAAGTTGGGGTTTAAGGGAGATCTCGATTCAAAACAAAAAAGGTATTCCTTCCAAATTAACCTTTAGAGGTTTAATCCAAACAGAATTACCAAATTTTGTTTGTTTTAAAGGAACTTGACCAAGAATTCTAAATTTAAAACTAATTATAATAAGATCTAAATAATAAATAAGATTCTTAAGTTGATTTGGAAGAAAAAAATTCAGTGAGTACTGGTAAGCAAATTTTGAAAAAAACAGTAACAAAAGAAAGAAAGAAATGAAAGAAAGAACGAAAGAAAGAAAGAAAAGCCCAAGGATTTAAGTCATTTATAAAGCTAAAGAAGTGTTAGATAAAACGTCCACTCAATAAATATTTATTGACAAAGAAACTGGAAAGGCCAGATGCCTCAAACATATCCTAGATTATATAAGATTTTTACCAACCAATGCCACCCAATAAATTTAACAATTAAAAGAAAGATAACTTCATCTATGGTAATGGAGATACCACAAAAACATTAAGTGGTTATGACAACATTTAGGGGGAAAAGTGTAAAGTGAAGAGCTTCATCTCCTGCCATACACTAAACAAAATAATTTCTGATATTTTGTTATCAAACAGACATGGAAAGAAACCTAGGCAAATATGTGTTTGAAATATAGCTAACAATAACTTGAGAAAAGTTTTTAAAAAGGAGAAATCCCAAAGAAAAAGACTTGACATCATAATACCTGTCTACAAACTTTGAAAAAATGACAAACGCAATTTGCATATAGGTTAAAATATTTGTGACAGATTTGGTAGAAATAGGGTTAATAACTACAATGTAAAGAGATCTTATAAAATAAAGGGGGGGGCGGAAAGGAGAACAGTTAATAGTTCAGAGTACAAGAGAAGTGAAGAAAGCAGGAATAGTACTAAAGGGGATACAGGTAACATAAGGGGCATATGGTCAGGAGTGGCAGAATATCGCTGCCAATTGTTATTGGGACACTGAGTGACTGCAATACTAAAGAACTGTGATGGAATTCACAATTTACTTTGACAATTTTTGGTAAGTAACATAGATCACAATGCATCACAGAATAGTACTTCAAATATGGTTATTGTTTTGTTTTTTGTTTTTTTAATGTAGGGTTAGGTACTCCCAGGGAAGCCTTGTTTTTAATTCTAAAATAGTTTGTGAATAAATCATGTAACACAATGTCATGAGTCCCATGCTGAAGTAAGAATACCAAAAGTGTTTCTCATGTAGTAAACTGCCAAGATAAGGGTTTTATAGTATCAAGTGCCTTATCACTACTTCCTCCTTGAGTAAAATTTAGTAGTTTGTCAGCCAAACTAATATATATTGCTCCAACAGAGATGTTTAAAATACACACTTGAACGGTGTTCTCTTAGCGACTTCCCAGTAGAACTCTAGAGATTTGTATTTGTTTATTTTTAAAGAAGAAAAATTATAGGGAGTAATGCCTACTTTGGACTACAGTTATGCCTGTGACAACTTACCAGCTACAAGGCACCTATTCTAAAATGCTTTGTCAGAAGTGACGGTTTTGCTCTAGTTTTCTATTTGATCCTTGTAGAGAGTGTGTCTAGCTTTCACCATGCATTCATACAAAATAAGCATTAAATAAATGTTTCTTAAATTTCTTTGCAAAGTCTTCCTTCAAGTTACTACAGGTATATGTGAAACAAGTGATACAAGAATGCTGAATGTGGTTCCTGAACAGCCAGAAAATAAATGGCTTATGGCATGGAACCCAAAACCCTAACACCAGTACTAACTAAACCAACCAACTACAGAAAATACTGTTATCAAATGAACTGGAGGTTTCTATGAAGAATAAGATCACTTCCCTTCTAAATTCCTTTCAAACTAAGAATTCTGTGATTCTAATTAATCTAACACAATTAAATTGGGGTCAATAGTATGAACTGGGATAATAAAATTACTCAGAATTCTTAAAAAGGTAAGAACTTTTCTACATGAAAAGGAACAACTATCTGGAAATGGGGATTCTGAAAGAGACAGCTGTGTTTGGCGATGCTTGTTCAGAATGCCACATTCACCTCCACCGAATCAGTAGGGATGGCTGGTGTCTGTGCAAACAGAAATGACAACTGATGTCCTACTTCTTTTCCAAGCAAGCTGTCTTTAACTTAGGCAGTCTCTTGGGCAAAGCCTAATGTTGGAGGATATCTTTTTATTCACATATAGGGATTAATGTTAAAAAATAAATCCAACCATGTCTGTTTAATAAACTTCTCAGATGGCTGTCTAGCATTATACGAGCTTTCTAGCTTCTTTTCTCAAAGAGGTTTTTTCCTTTAAAAAACGTATCAAGATAACTGCACATTAAACACAGTTGTAAGAAATGATACAAAGGTTCCCTAGGCTCCACTCAAGTCTCCTCCAATGGTCACATCTTGCATTACTGTAATAGCACATCACAATCAGGAAACTTCACTGATAAAATCCACCAACCTTAATCAGATTTCACTAGTTTTATATGTAGTCAGCAATAAAAATGATCAGCCTATGGATATATGCAAACCACTTGGATGGGTCCTAAAGGAATTATGTCCAGTGAAAAAGTCAATCCCCAAAAGTGACATATTATAGGATAACTTTTATATGACGTTCTTGAAAAGCAAAATTACAGAGATAGAGAACAGGTTAGTGGTTGTCAGGTGTTGGGGAAGGGGTGAAAGGGGGCTGGAAGAGGTGACTATGACTATAAAAGAGTATCATTATCATGAGGGTTTTTAATTGAAAAATAAATGTTGATATCCTGACATCACAGGTGACGGTTTGAAATGAAAACATAAACATTTTACTATAGTACCCTTTCAGAACAGAAAAGACTGACAAGTCAAATATATATATATTTTTTCTTTGCCCTTTAAAGATGAGATTGGAATCTTAGAATACTTACTAGTGCTATACTGAAATGCTATAAAAAGTTCAGATCACTTAAATATGAAAAAAAAGGGTGTGGGAACTCACATCAGTTCTAATAATTAGAGATTTTACTATTTCTTTGTATAAATACACAAAGAAACACAATCTCTGAGAGTGCAAAAACATGAATACTTCTTTAGTAATCACATACTGTCGTTCCTGTAAACATAGTACATTTGTTCTGTCCTTAGTTTCCTTTGTTGTTTAATCCATAAACCAATATAGCTCACATCCCAGTTACACTAGCTGTAACTAAGTTCATGTTCAATCTCAGCAGGTCCACAGAGAATGCTGTGCTGATTTGACCTTATATTTCTGTCTCAAGACTTCATGCCCTCTGCAAGCTTCCAACACAACCTTTGCCCAACTGGGCTTATCTGAACCTAGAGAAGTTGCCAAATGAACAACTTCCCCTGTTCCTTTAGGGCAAAGACTGGTTCAGACAAGCTAACTATTTTGGCTTTGGACTGTTCACCAATTCACTGCTGCCTTAGGTCCTAACACTACGGTGAAAGAAACTTTAATATTTTTTTTATTTTTATTGTTTTTGACAGAGAGAGAGAGAGACAGAGACAGAGACAGAGACAGAGAGAGAACTGAACTGGGGGAGCTCCCAGTTCAGCATATGGTTCCACACGGGCCGGGGTCGGGATTCGATCCTCGGTCCCCGGCGCTACAAAGCGAGCGCCCAACCCACTGAGCCATCCCGGCTTCCCGATTTAATTTTAATTTGCATTTATAATCTTAAGTGTAAAATGTTTTTCTATTATACAAAAATTTATGGTTTTAGTATACCTATACTTCACTTTAATCACTGTATCATTTAAGATACTGTTGAACTGAAGTGTTTGTGTTGGGTATTGATCATTTGAGTATACATAAACACATCACTAATCTGGTTAGTATTAATGAATTAATTCCAATGGCAGTCCATTGTCTAAAATCTTAGACTGGTACTCAAGCGCCCATACGTTTTGGTCCCCACATAACCCCCAAATATCATTTCCTAACACTGTCTGTCATCTGTCCATGGTTCCCTGATGTTCCTGGATCTTTAGTAATGATAATAAAACAAACCCAAACTATTATTATTTTTATTTATTTTTTTAATTTTTATTGTTTTTGACAGAGAGAGAGAGAGAGAGAGAGAGAGAGAGAGAGAGATACATACAGAGAGAGAACCGAACTGGGGGAACTCCCCAGTTCAGTACATGGGTTCGCACGGGCCTGGGACGGGATTCGATCCTCGGTCCCCCATGCTGCAAAATGAGCACTCAACCCACTGAGCCATCCTGGCTTCCCCAAACTATTATTTTTAGAAACCTACTATATTCCTGATAGTTTTAGGCTCTTAAACTCTCAAGTTCTATGAACAAATCACAAGACAGATATTATCACATTTTAGAAACAAATATACAAACATTAACAATAGCAAAGTCAGCAACAGAGAGAACCTATTCTGACTCTAAAGACAAGACATTTCCTCTCAAGCCATGACTTTCTCATGTTCTAACCTCTGCCTGGAGTGCTCTATTCTTTCTATGTCTGGTCCAGTCCATGTGCCACCTTCTCTATAAAACATCTCCTTATCCCTCAGTCAGAATTAGATTTTCTTCTTCTAAATCAAATGCTTTAAATAAATCATTTCCACCTCTTTCTCAGCACCTAATATTTCTTCTTTCATTACTTATAATAATGACCACACTAGTTAATAGTTCTTGAGTTGCTATATGCTATGTACATTTATAATATTCATATGACTTAATACTTCTTATACTCTTGTGAGGGATCTTATTATCAAACTCATTTTACAGGTGAGGAGAATGAGACTTAAAAGGTGAACTGATTTGTCCAAGGTCAAAAGCAAGCCAGAGGTGGGATCAGGGTATAAACCTACATGGTCTAACTCCAAACTCATTATTTACTACACTACTTCTTCAACAATTAAACTTTTATCATCTTCGATTCTGCATTTTAAAAAATCTAGGGGAAGCCGGGATGGCTCAGTGGGTTAAGCGCTCACTTTGCAGCGCCGGGGACCGAGGATCGAATCCCGGCCCCGGCCCGTGCGGAACCATATGCTGAACTGGGAGCTCCCCCAGTTCAGTTCTCTCTCTCTCTCTCTCTCTCTCTGTCAAAAATAAATAAAGAAATAAAAATATATTTAAAAAATCTATGTCCTATCTTTTCTTATTGAATCTATTTAAATTCTGATACAAATTAGTTTCAGATTACTTATTTGCACAAACCTGACCTTCCTTAGTTACAGAAATTAATCCAGTCAGAGAAATAACAGGAGGGCCTCATGTGGGAAAAGTAGGTATTGCTAGACTAAGAAGGCAAAACTGCTACTTTATCAGCCCATAATATAATTGTTATTTTATCAAGAATGCTTGATATTTAAAAGCTTTTAAGTTCCAAGCATTTAGGAGAAAATAACATTTTCATTAAATGTAGAAAAACAACAACAACAACAAAACACCCTCTAACTTATTCTACATGTAAAAATTAACAAAGATTTATAAATGTCCATATCCAGGAAGCAAAGAAACACTAAAATGTAAAAAGACCAGGCAATACAAACTGATGAAGGTACTGAAGATACAAAATTAAAAGAACTAAAAAGTCATACCAACCAAAGTACAAAAATATTTAATAAAATGGGGGTCTGAAAATGGGCCAAAAGTAGAAGGCTTTTGACAAATTTTTATTTGGAAATGATTTCAAATGTACAGAAGAGTTGCAAGAATAGGAACAGTACAAAGAACATGCTCATACCCTTCACTCAGCTTTACCTAATTCACCAGATTTAACGTTTGCCAACAAGTTCATGAGTGAGGAATAAAATATTCTTGTAAGCCACTGATATTTAAAGGCCATTGTTGCTGAGATTTCGCATATTCTCCATCTCTCTCATATAATATATGTGCACAAATATGTATATATGTGTGTTATATGTATAATACGCATAAATAAACACATCTAATTTTTTTCTAACCACTTGAGGGTAAGTTACATACAGCATGATGGCTTTTTGCCCCTAAAAACTTCAGTTTTTTATAAGTATAATGTTCTCTTACATACCATACTACAGTTACCAAATTTAGAAAATTTAACATTGATTCAATACTTTCATCAATACTTTTGTATTCCAATTTTGTCTATTAACCTAATAATAACTTTCACAGCACTCCCCCAAATTCTAGTGCAGGATGTAGTGTAGGGTCAAGTACCTCGGTACTGTGTTTAGTTTTCATAGCTGTTTAGCCTCTTTTAATCTGGAACCTTTTTTAACCATTCTTTCTTGTTTTTTCATGGCATGGACATTTTTAAAGATTACAACTCTCTCTCTCTCTCTCTCTCTCTCTTAAACACACACACACACACACACACATCTTTAAAAAACAACAACTGTCCATTTTAGGCTGTACATTCTCAGCTATAATACTATAAAGTGCTGTTTTGTCCTTTTCAAGGTATCACATTTAGAGTCACACATATCCACCTGATATCAATTTTTAGCACTAGTGACACAGTAGTTTGATTTTTCTACTATATAATTATTTATTCTCTTGCAATTAAAAAGTAGTTTCTAGAAAGCTACTTAAAAACGATGCTAATACGTAAATATTCTGCTCTTCAGCAACATTTTCCCCTAGATCTAGCATCTGGTAATTCTAGTCTGATCCACTCTTTACTAAAACAGATGCAACATGCTAATTTCCCAAATCTGGCAGCCACTCTGTAGTTATCAGTTAGTACTCAACAGTCCATAACAGGCAAGAACCCTCCTGTCTTCTGATAGATTAATTTACTAATGGTACGGAGTCATGAACTGCTTATCTTTCAAAGGCTGATAATTCATTACTGTATTTCATTATTTTGGTGCTCAAGTCCTTGCAGATTTGGCCAGTGGGAGCTCCTTTGAGCTGGTTTCATGTGACATGCTCCCCTCATTTTGAGCACTTCTTTATTTTCTGGTATAACAAGTTCCAGGCTCATCCTGTACTTACCCAGTCCAAGGATCCTGGAGAAAGTAACTGATTCCAGGACTGGGGGAGAGTAAGTACAAGATGAGCCTGGAACATGTTATACCATAGGGGATACTATGTAATGGGGAATGGTTATTTGGGCACTTAGATATGCTATTGGGGTATCTGCTTCTTGAATCTTTCAGTTGACAGAGCTAGGGATACACTCACACACACCCACACACACACATATACACACATTCACATATCTGCTCACAAATACATCTACATACACCCACATACATGTGCACAAATACATTCATATACACATATATATACTTTAGAAGTGATGTGCATTCAAAATGATATCTCCCTATTCCAATCCATGCCACAAAATTATTTCTGGACTTCCTTCCTTCTATTTTCTATGTTTTTGCTTTTTCATTCAGATTCTGGCCTTTAACAATAATCAGCACATCTGCTGAGACCTATAATACATCTTAAAATTGTTTCACAAGTGCTTTGACCATAGCCCTATAACAATAACAAAACAAAACACTAAAAAATGTTTTTGTTTGCAATTCTTTTCCAAATCAACCCCAAACTGTTAAAGATGGGACACAAAGACTGTTCAAAAGTTACTTGAATTGGTTCTTTCTTTTGTTTCCCATTAGCACAGTTATGGTATTCATTTGAAATACAAATGGATTCATTTATGTCCGTTTGCTTATAGTTTTAAGTTCATTTTCCATTTCCTATCTTGACTGATTTTTTTAACATGGTTTTTGAATATGTAGAATATTAACATGCACCCAATGGTAAAAAATACACAGGGAATTCTCAGAGAGGTGTCTGGCACTCCCCCCTGTATCCACCCTGCACCCTTCCATGTCGTAGAAAACAAATTTCATTGTTGTGTACTTTATCCTTTCTTTGGTTTCTTTTATAAACAGATACATATTTTAATTTCTCTTGTTTATAAAAGATAGCATATTATATATATTCTTTTGTATCCTGCTTTTTTAACTTGATAATATCTACTGAAAATCACTCCATATTACTTAAAAGAGATAGGCCTTATTCTTTCCTGCAATGGCATAGTACTCCATTGCATGTACTATATAATACAGTTTATTTAACCAATTGCCTATGCTTAGAGATTTAGTTTCTAATATTTTCTAATTATAAGTAATACTGAAATAAATATTGTGCATACACATTTTAATATTATTATACATATATCTTTAGGGTAAATTTCTAGAAGTGAAATTGCCAGGTTGAAGGGTAAATGCATATGCAGAAATGCTAAACTTTCCTACACAGGGGTGTACCATTTGCATTACCACTAACAATGTATGAGAATGCCTGTTTTCAAGCTGACTTTATTGAGCTTTTTATTATTGAGCTTTTGAATTTTTGCTAATCTGATGGATCAGAAATTGTATTGGCATAGTTTTAATAGTTCTGTTGAGGTAGAATTTACATATAGCAAAATTTACTAATTTTAGGTACATAGTTGATAACTTTGCTTAAACCATGGTCACAAAAGTTTCTTCTAGAATATAATAGTTTTAGTTTTTACATTTAGATCAACAATCCATTCAGAGTTCATTTTTGAGTATGATATGAAGTAGAGGGTGAGATTCATTTTTTTTTTTTCACATAGATATTCCTTTGGTCTAGCATCATGTAGTATAACAAGCACCTTTCCCCACTTATTTGTCTGTGAACTTGTCTCAAATATCAAGTGACCATAAGTGTGAGTCAATTTCCAATAGTGTCAGAATGCTGTTAGTCCCAGGTAATTATTTGCATATATGGATGTAATTGAGTTTTGCATATTAGTTTTATTTTTTTCTAGCATGTACATTTTTTAAAAGATTTATTTTAATGTTTGAGAGAAAGAGAGGGGCAGAGAGACACAGAGAGAGACACAGAGAGAAGGCGGGGTGGGCCCAGAGCAGTCTCCATAGTAGCACGTCTTTAATTTTTAAAATAGTTTCATTCCATACAAGTGGATGTGGAGCTGCGTGGGGCAGGAACCAAACTGGGGGGCCTTCCACATGGAAGGCATGCCTCAGTTCAGCATATGGGTTTGCACAGGCTGGGGCCAGAATTTGATCCCTGGACCTCAGTTGCAAGGCAAGCGCTCAACCTGTTGAACTATCCTGGCATCCCAGGATGTGAATTTTATATTGAGCTAGTTTTATCAATGATTCTCTAGGGTTTTCTGAATTACAATTATGTCATCTATAAACAGTTTTATTTTTCTTTTCTACTTCATACACCCCTAGTTGGTTTTCTTACCTAGTTCCTTTTTTTTTGGTGCTATTTTTTATCAGGTTTGGGCATCAAATGTTATACTTGCTTCAAGAAAAGAATGTGGAAATTTAATTGTTCTATACTCTGAAGCCACTTATTTAGTTTGAGGATTGACTGCTAAACCATTTATTTAATTTGAGGATTTATCGCTAAAGGTTGGGTTAATGTCCCTTATGAAAACCATCTGGCCTGGACTTTTTCTGTTGTAGGGTAGTTTCCAGAGAACTTTATTTCTTCTAAGAAAATAGGTCTGTTGGGCTTTCTATTTCTACTGAGCTCAGTTCTGGCAAACTATATTTTCCTAAGAAAACCTTTCCTTTTCATAGGTGAGTTAATCCTATTTATGTTAATTACAATGACTATTATGTTCAGTCTCAGTTCTGACATATTGTCTTTGTTGAAATTATTGTGTATATTATATTTACTGCATTTATTTATTTCATGTGCCATTTTTACTTTTTAAAAAATAATATTGTTGCATTTAGAAAGGTTTGTACCTTGATTCTATAGGTTACCACTGTATTATTACTTTTTATAGTGAAATACTCTCTATTTTTTCCTAATCTTTTACTATTTGATGTCAGTTTTACATGATATTCATTAGCTACTACTCTTTACTTATACACAGAATGATCACATTCTATTTTTCCCTTTGTTCTCCTCTATCCTCTCATTTTTTAAATAAATTGCACCTTTTGTTTTTTTTGCCTGACATATAACATTTACA
Organism: Craseonycteris thonglongyai; assembly: GCA_004027555.1. Classification (NCBI taxonomy): domain Eukaryota; kingdom Metazoa; phylum Chordata; class Mammalia; order Chiroptera; family Craseonycteridae; genus Craseonycteris; species Craseonycteris thonglongyai. Next base: position 43,201 of record PVKE010001209.1, on the reverse strand, counting down.
CATTATTCTTTTACCTATGAACTCACTCTCATTTTAGTCTAAGAAAGCTATACAATTAACATATATGAAATCCTTACTGTTTGAAAACTCTTGACAAAGTTATTCCAGTCATTTGTGGTCTGATAAACTCATCCTCTCCTGTGTATGTACAGTATTCCAAACGATATTCCTATGGCCCTCATACCTGTATGTCAGCTTTGCTATAGCCAATATTCTTAGTTTATACTTTCTTTCCTTTAGTTTCTTGAAAATGCTGTTCCATTACTGCCTTACTGTGTATGCTGTGTTGAGAAGGCTGGCCTTTGTAAATTATTTGATGTTTTTTTTGGAGGCACTGTGCATTTTTTCTCCATCTTTGAAGTCTAACAGTTTTACTGGATATGTCCTACAGTTGATCTTTCCAGATCAAATTTCCCCAGTACAAAATAATAATTCCAGTCATTTTTTTATTTCTATAACATTTTCTTAGATTATAATTCTAAATATAAATGCTGTTCAGTTATTTTAATGTACTTCTTCAAGAAACTCTTTTCTTGATTTCATTCTCATTTTCCTGGTTTTCTTAAGTGCCTTTTCGTTTCAGTATATTCTTTGTTGGCAACTTGTAATTTAGTTTTCATTTCTAATATGATTTTGTCTTTTTCATTTCCTCCTTTCCTAAGTTTTATCAACTATCATTTCATTTCCTCCTGTTTTTTGGTCAATTTCTATTCTAAGTTTTTAAACTTCTGATTTGAAATGTGTTTGTTTGTTTTATGCCAATGCTTGTTTGAGGATATTTAACTGAGTTTGGAGTGTTGTATTCCAGTTTCATCAGCTTTGTAGTTGAACTGTTATGAAGAGTTTTCATCAGAAGGAAAGCTTCATTTCATACTGTCTGATTGTTACAGTTATTTTGTAATGATGGGGACATATTTTCTTCCTATTCTTTTTTTTTTTTTTTCCTTTCATGCAAAGAGTTCTCAGTTCAACAGCTCCCTCTTCTGTGCAATTTCTTCCATGGATCATGTTGGTCAGGGTTGTGGTTAGGATAAGTGGAGGAAGTTGGGTCAATCTTGTTTCTCTTCCATTTCTGCCAGGTCCTTACTCCTTCTTTCTCTTCTTTTCCTAACCTCCAAGAGATACTACCTCTTCTCTATTTATTTGATTCTCCCCCGGAAGCAATGACTTTCACAGCTGCCACTTCTGCTTGCACACACTTTCCTAAGTCTTGAGAACCCCCAAGTCCTGACATACATGCAGTATTTTGGTATTAATTGTTGTATTTTCTTTTTCTGGGGATGACTTTATTTTTACTCGGTCTAGTTGCTATTTTTCCATAATCTTTTTCAGAGTTTTTAAGCATTACCGCCCCTGCTCTTTGTATCCCAGGTTTCAGTGGCAGGACAGGGGCAGGACTTTGTTGGATTGTTCTTTTTTTTTTAAGTCTACTATGTACTTTGAAAGTTGTGGTGTTCTCTGTCACACAGTCATATTGAAGGGATTGGTCCTGTATGGTTTTACTGGCTCTGTCTGTTTTCTTTACTGGGGTAACAATGTTGAGGAGATGCCCACAGGGGATTGCCACTGATCTCTAACCATGTTCTCTTGAGTTTCTACTCCTAATATTATTTTACTTGTTTTTTATTTGTACATCTATTTCATAATGTCATTTTATTTGTTTTGTTGTTAGTTATCTGAAATTCTTTGGGGATGCTGGGATAGCTCAGCAGGTTGAGTACAGGTCTTGCAACCATAAGGTCCAGGGATGGAAGCCCAGGCCCCACCCATGCAAAACCACATGCTGAACTGCAGCACAACTGATAAGTGCCAGGATGGTGGGAAGGTTCTCACCTCCAATGCAGGAGGCCCCTAGTTTGGTTCTTACCCTGCATGGCCCTACAACCACTTGTGTAGAATGAAACCATGTCACAACTATTGATATACAACTATGGAGACTGCTCTGGGCTCTCCCTGCCTTCTCTCTCTCTCTCTTCTTCTCACACCTTCTCTCAAACAATAAAATAAATAAAATAAATAAAAAAATATTTGAATAATGAATCAAAATAAAAATAAATTTTTACTTTTCACTATTAAAAACAAAAGTTAATGCTCTGCCTTGCAGGGTTATTGTTTATTCTTTTGGCTTGTTTTTATTTTTTTTAATTGTTAATAATGAGGTATGAGTAACAGAAAAAAAGGAATAAATAAGAGAAGGAAATAAAGAATAGAAAGGCAATGAAAATGGTTATTTCAGTAGCTATTCAGAATAGGTACAACCTCTGAAATTGATTGTTTTTAAGATTTATACTATTTTATACCCATATCTGTAAGTTCTAAGATAGTATATAGCACCAGTACTTTATTATTATATTCACACACAAAACATATATATACAATATGTACACTTACTTGTTTCACATTCTGGAGTTCTTCTGTCAATTGTTTCCTTTGCTTTTCTGAGTCAAATAATTTTTCCTGTATTTAAAAATCACTGAATTAATAACTTGTTATGAAGGTATCAATAAGTAACATTGTTAGGGCTTTGTTTCAAAGCTTATAAATTCTCCAAACATCCAATTGCTACAATCTGAAAATACAGTTTATAGTCACTTTTCTGGCTTTGTACATACCATTAAAAGTAATTAGTTACTGATAGGGGGTCATTGTGATATAAATGTATTCTGTTACCTTAATTAGCCACTTGTAAAGTCTCAAAATCTGAGGTCCAAAATAAGTCAATCAGGATCAAAATGTATAAATATTACCTAAAGTTTGGGTACGTAATAGACGTAACTGTTAAAAAGTTTCCAATTGAAGAGCATTATTATTACAACTTAGAAGTCTCTCTTTCTTTACCCATGAGGACATTAAAATAGAGTTGATTATCATTTTCCCAATTTAGCGTATTCTTGGAAGTTCACCCATAAAAATGAAGTTATGACTAGTGTAACCAAAATATGAAATAACAGTTATTAAGGTTAAATAATATTATGCATGGCAATCAAATATTATCATCTTTGAACTTAAAATTAAGCATATATCCTAACATGTTCAATTTTAAGTATACCATAAATTCATTTTATTGATCATATCAGAAATATTAAGAATAATTTAAGACCCATTTTATAATACTATAAACTTGAACAGAGGAATTGCTTAGATTAAACTGAGTGGTAAATATTCATGACAACACTACAGTGTTTACAAGAAGCAATCTGCTCTCTGGAGTATTTCAGCTCATTGCCGCCTAAGACATAAAATGAAGGTATATGAAGATGAATATAATACAGCAATCTAATGAATCTGCCACAGAACAGGAGCCAAGAAAGTGGCTCCTTGTTTTTATTCTCTGGCAAGTCACCTTCATCCTTTGTGTCCTAGTTTTTTGCATTTGTAAATGGAAAGTATATCTATTTTCATTCAGCTCTGCAAAGCAGTAGCAATGTGACTGCAGAAAGGCTGTATGTTAAATACAGCACACAGCACTTTTAAAAATTGTTTTTGCAAAATAAAAATTAGATATAGTGTCAGATCATCTTGGTTTCATTTTTGTTTGTACCTTAAATCAGACATAAAGATCAGAGATGTCACAAGACAATGGGAGGCGATAAGAGACCATCTACAGACTGTTAGGAACTTGATTTAACAACCTCTGTTTGTGTGTGTGCGTAATACAAAATGAAAAGTACAAGTGTTATCTCAAGTGAAATATTTATTTCTTTGTTCACTCCTTTATATAGCTAAATAAGCTCAGCCAATAGATAAATATGGCTCAACCAATAGACAGGTTTTCAGGTAAAGGAAAAAATATAAAACAGAATATGCTTATTTTTGAGATTTCAGGTTTTGTCACATTAGAATATGCTCAGCTACATTTCATAAACTTTAAATGTGAACATTGATTTATTGAATAGTTCCTCAGGGAAGCCTTGTTTAAACGTTACATGAATACAATTTTAAATTAATATTCTAATAATTAATGCTGATAGTCAAATAAAAACAACTCTATCACTAAATTTAACAATGATAAACATTAAAGAAGTGAAAAAGATTTGAGAGCCTCTGAAAATTCTGATGAACCATAAGACAACATTTATGCACAGATAAATTATATAAAAATGCTATTTTACCAAAGTAGCCAATATTGAAGATGTTTTCTAAGAGGATACGAGAAAACTATTGTCTATTTTTAAAACTAAATTTTAGTTCTTAATTGTTATACCAAAATTGTGGAAAGATAGTGGTTTCAAGTTGTAAAAAGAAGCATATAAAGTATTCCTTTAGTGATAGAATGATGCTCATATACATTTGGAGTTGGTAAAGCCTTTTTAAAGAAAATTTGGAATCATAAAGGGTGTCCCAAAATTCACGCAAGATTTGAATTTTGCGTCATTTGTGCGGTAAAGTGTTGCCAAAGAAAAAAAAAGAGCGTGACAGCTGGCAGTTCAGGGTTATTAAAAATGGAGCGCTACATAAAAGTACAACGCGTTTTCATTGTTGAGCAATGAAAATTTACAATTTTTGATTATAAACCTGTGTTTTCTATCAAAATAACTTCCTGCGTGAATTTTGGGACACACTTTATATAAAATTTATCTGTATGCTTTCATAAAACAAGTCCACTTTCAGAAATTTATTCAAGTTGAACTTTTACAATTGTATAATTGTACAAAGGTACATCTACAAAACTATTTATGATAAAATTAGTTTTAAAAATGAAAAATTGAAAAATAGCCTAAATATTCATCATTAAGGAACTGGCTAAATAACCTAGGACAGAACCATTTGATGATGGAAGAGCCACTAAGAAGAATTTGGCAGAGCTGTGTATATTAAAACGTAGCCCAAGATAACAAGTGAGCGGAGAAAAAAGAACACAAGTTATAAAAAAGTGTGCCATGTATGAAATAACTGTGAAAGTTTAAATATTTAAAGTTAAAATATATTATCTGTATATATGTCTATATATATATACACACATATACACATTCATGTTTTTACTTAAATATGACAGCCATCTTGAGAAAGTCTCCAAAAGGATAATAAGATATGTTTAGCAATGGCTTCCTCTAGAGGGTAGACTTCAAAAACTATAGCTTTGTACATCTGGAAACTATCTAATTGTTACCAACCAATGTCACCCCAATAAATTTAACAAAAAAACAAAACAAAAAACTAAGGTAGCAAGCAAATTTCTTGCTCTTTATGGGTATAAAATTGTTGCTTTAATAAAAATTAAATAAACCACAGAATTTCAATTAAAAAATTAAAAATAATTTAAAAATATATTCTTATGTTGAATTAATGGTAAATCAAGTAGCTATGTGGCTTTTCTTGAAGATTTGGAAAATATAATGGCTTTCTGTAAAAATGAGGATATAATTTAAATTTAATGTTCTACTAAACAGAATGAATGAACACATATAAAGAGAATCAAAGTCTTAAAGTATATTTGGGATATACTATGTGTTTTTTCTTCCCTTAAATCATGTGTCTTCATTTCAAATTATGTTTGCCAAATAAGACGGCTCTGAGGCATGCCCATGAACATGGTAGAAAATGTTTTCCCGCTGAATATCTGAGGATTCAAAATTGCCACAGCTTGTTTTGTTGGGTTCTCATCTATCTCTGTTGGCTCCTCATCCTTGCCACCAACGTGAGAAAACAAAGGAGTGAGAAGTAACCATATCAGAAGGTCTGAGTAAAAACCACCATTCACACTGAATCTTACATGGGTAGTGTAAAATAGAAATAAAAAGTATATAAACTAAAAAGTGAACTCTCTACAGGTCAACTGAAGAAACAGGTATCAAATTATTTGATATTAATATTCAATATTGATTCAATATTTATAGTTATTTGCTATTAATGTTCTTTAATTAAAAATAAAACTTGGGGAAGCCGGGATGGCTCAGTGGGTTAAGCGCTCACTTTGCAGTGCCGAGGACCAAGGATCAAATCCCGGCCCCGGCCCGTGCAGGCCGTATGCTGAACTGGGGGTTCCCCCAGTTCAGTTCTCTCTCTGTTTCTGTCTCTGTATCTCTCTATCTCAATCTCTCTCTGTCAAAAAGAATAAATAAATAAAAAACCATACAAGGAAACCCAAAACTTAAAAATAAATAAATAAATAAAAAATAAATAAAACTAGGCCCAACTACTTCAGAATTCAACACAAGGCAATTTTCTTTCTTTTCTTCTTTCTAAAGAAAATGCAAGAAAGCTAAACTGGAGATTACCTTAAGTGTATTCACTTCTTCCAATGCATCATTTCTTTCACGCTTAAGTCTTTCCATTTCATCTGCTTCTAAGGAATCACAGGGAAGAAGCTGTCAACATCAAAATATAAAGGGAAAAATTATGCATTAGATGCTAATTATGAGAACTAACATAAAAATCCTTTTTGACAAGCCTTGGGCTCTTATACTCCAAAATAAAATTCAATTTTTTACTTTGGAGCCATTTGATTAAAGAGAATATTAAAGCACTCTGGCATTTCTTCATTAATTTATGCTTAATCTTACAACAGAATTTAGATGTTATTTATAACAGAATTTAGAAGATAAACTGTTGTCACCTTATAATTCTTAATGTAATTTTCCTTAACAGTCCAAATTCCAAGAGTATGCTTATGAAGTTAAAAAGACTTTGTGAGTTGTCAACATGAACTATTCCCTAAAGACATCCACTCCAAGTACATGGTCTGTAAGGCTAACAAAACATTGGACACTATCAACTGAGATAGTTTACGTAAACCCAGTAAAGTATATTAATTGATCATGTGTCTTGTTTTAACAAAATGTAATGTAACAACCAAGTGGCTTAAAAAGATTCCCGCACAGAAACTGTCTTGAAAATACCGGTAGTATTAATATTTCATGCACAAGTGAATAACAACAAAAAATAGCAGAGCTGACAATTTCTCTTACTTTTAACTTATCTCTTTGACAGTTAATTTCATGGTAAAAAAAAACCAAACAATGACAATCTTAGCAGAGATAAAAATCCAAGTCTACTTAGAGCCATCTTCTATGTAGAAGTTATAAGAGAACTAAAAATACAGAAAATATAATTTAAATAAGTTGAGAAAGCAATTGAATGCAGAGTAGAAAATATAATTCAAATAATATCAACCATTCACTGGGAACTTACAATGTGCAGATATGTGAATAGGGGCTATATAAATTCAATATGAAATCCTTACTACAATCTTGACTCTATTCACAGATGAGAAAAGGAGCTCAAGAGATCAGTAATTTGCCTAAGATTTCACAGCTATAACTGGCCATTCCAAGATTCCCATAGAGAACTGACATTAGTCTGTGATTTTTACCAACTATTCAACAAAACTCATGGTGCAATAGATATGATAAACTGATTTGCTTTCCAAATTCTTGAATAGCAGAGGTAGGGGCCATTCTTCAAGTTTTGGGAGAAAAGTTTTTGCTAAACATTATTGATTTCTTCTGTCCTGACACATTTGCTTTTGTGTTTCTAAAGCCCTTGTTCATAATTTTCATGATTGCATATTCTTCATCTATCTCTATTATTTTACTCTTTCATTAGTACTAAACACATACACTCATAGAATTCATTCTTACATTTCGAATGTAACAATATTTCCCAAAGTGTGTTCCAAAGGCTATTGACTAGTTTTGTGCAAAGGCAAAACAGGTTGCTAGTGACAAAAGCAGTGGTCCCTGTCCTGTGGTCAGATAAGTTTCAGAATATAGAATTAAAAAAAAATTTGACTTTCCTGCAGTTACAACAGCCTTAATATGCTAATGAGCTTTCTAAGCATGACCAAAAGAAATGTAATTTAATAACTTGCTGCATTTCCTCAAGATATCTGACCATAATATATACCCCCTCCTTTATTTTACTTATTATTCTATATTTGGACTCTCCTTTGTCCCCTACCTAGACTACCAACCAGCAGTTTCATCTCCTTCCAAGATAACAAACACTATTATTTCTAAAATATGCCTTGATCACACCTCTGTTCCCCCTAATGGCTCCTCACGGACTATTAGTAAAGTATCAACTTAGATGTTTAATATTTATCCTTTTAGGCCTAACTTCTTTCACTGACCTGCATGTACCTGATGTTTAATATTTATCCTTTTAGGCCTAACTTCTTTCACTGACCTGCATGTACCTGATTATCTTTTTTCAAAAGTAGATTATTCTGTTTACCATCACCACGACATACACACTTACATATACTATATGTGTAAATATACAGTATATGTAAATATATATAAGTATGTATATATTTACATATACTGTATATAGTAAGCAGAGAATATCTATAAATATACATATTTGTTGTTCATACTAAGTTCATCACTCTTTGTTCATCTCTTGAGCAGATAAAATCCTATTTATCATTCAAATTCACTCAAATGCCAACTCTGTTATGAATCTTTTTTGAATGTTCTAAGCTCTTCGATTATTATGGCATTATCACATAGTGCATTTTTAAACTATAGTTATTTGTATACATGACTTTCCTTAATACTATGCCCTAAGTTCCTTGAGGGACAGGCTTGAGTTTTATTTACTCTAATATGTGCCACAGCACCTAACAGAATGCCATGTTCATATGTTTAATGTTTTACAGATGAGTACATAGTGAAGTGGCCATAAAGTATTTACTGCTACACACAGTGAGGAATACCAGTTATCATTACCTAGGATAAGTGAAACACTGCTCCCTCTTATCACATACAGTTCACTTTGATATTTTCCATTCTACTCTATTTCACTTGTTAAAATGGTGGCTGCAACCTATTAAATTTATTTAGCTACTTAATGTGAAACATCTACATTCGAGAATTTTACAGTGCTCTCTTTGTGATTTCAAGATAATCCATTTACCTTACTTGATTAGTGTGGTAAACCAATCACATTATGGTGAACTCCGGTCTGCTGTTCTAAGTTTAGAACTCCCCTAGATGTAGGCTCCAAACCTTGCCTTTGCTGTGTGTAAGCTTGTGCCAGCAGTAGGCAGAGCACTGTGAACATTTTTTATATAGCAATGATGATTAGAATCACAGTCGGATAATTATATTTTTGGTCTAAATGCCATATTAATCCCAATCCAAAAGTTGTTTTGGTCAACTAAACCAAAGTAGAACATACACTGATTCAGCAATTCTTCCTAAAACATAGCACCTTGAGAAGTCTTCTAAATCAGACAAAATGAAGCCAGTTACAGAAGAATACACATTGTATGATTCTAGTTATTATGCCGTTGAAGAACAGATGCAAGTAAGCAATGCTGATATAAGTCAGAATAGTATTTCCGCTGTAGGGGTGGAGGTGGCAGCTAATGGAGAGCTGATAGGAAGGAGTCTTTTGAATAGTGACTATGTGTGAGATACTAACAGAAACTCAGCAAGTTGTACACTTGAGATTTTCATACTTTATTTACTGTTTGACCAATATGCTCCAGGAAAAATATTTATAAAAAATAAATTAAAGAAAAGACAAGCTAAAAATAGAAAACACATGAGTATGAGTGAAATAAAAAAGCATCCCTAGCAGGTGGATTATAAAATCTGACTCTTGTTTGTGATGAGACGGTACAGGGGTAACCATAGTGGAAGTTCCCCACCTTCACAGACTGTCAGCATCTTCAACCACAGATCAATTGATAAACTTCAGATGAGACATTATACTGATTATCAATTTTTAAAAAAAATTGGAAATAATACCATAAAATGAGATATTTTTTGGTTCTGGTGAGCTGCTTGACAAGTAGTGATTTTAAAGGTATTTTCCAAATTGTACTACAGGACCCAGTAGTGACCAAATATTTAACAAAATAAAATAGAATGTTAAATAAGAATGTGATGATGTAGAAAAGGTGAGTATTGCTTTGACACTTTTGTTTCAATTCTTTGTGAGTGTGGTGAAGTAAAAATGTACATTCAAGTGGGAAAAAAAAAAAGAAAAGCCAACATTTTGTGGGGATATCTTCTCTGTGCTGAAAAGCAAAATACAACAAAGGAAATCTTATTAATTAATTTAATAACTACTGTCCAACATTTTGATCTGAAACTACAAACAGTAAATTATTGGTATGGAGAAGACCTTGCACAATTACCATCAGCACTTCGCTTTTGCTGTCACAGAGTATCACAGATTGAATAGATTCTTATCTGCCCTAAAACCATATTGATAAGAAGTAAATTACTAATTTACTTAGAATACTTCTTTGTGGCTGCTAAGAAAGCTTTGCAAGCTCATACAACATACTCTGAATTCCCCACTGCACTTATATTATAAGCCACTTTGCCTTTTCTCAAAAGTAAGTGTGGTGCCTGTGAGACCTTTGGCAGAAAGAAAACAATGCTCTTCCACCAATATCAGGCAGATAAACACCTAGCACCTGAATTGGCCAAAGAAAAACTGTGCTCTTATTGCTTCAGTTTTTCTGCACTAAGTGCTACAGAATCAGTGCTTATAAATCCGTGTCTCAGTTCTGGGACAAGTAGGTGATCTCCTGAGAGTTTCCAAACAACTAGGGCTTTGGGAATTCACCTTCTCACCAACAGGAAGTCTCATACATTGCTGGTGGGAATGCAAAATGGTACAGCCTCTTTGAAAGACACTTGGGCAGTTTCTTACACAACTAAACATCCTCTCATCACATGATCCAGCAATTGCACTCCTTGGTATCTACCCAAAGGAGTTGAAAACTCTGTCCACACAAAACCTACACATGAACGTTTATAGCAGCTTTATTCATAATTGCCAAAACTTGGAAGCAACCAAGATGTCTTTCAGTAGGTAACTGGATAAATAAACTGTGGTGCATCCAGATGAAATATTAATCAGCACGTTACTTAGTGAAAGAAGCCCATGTGAAAAGGCTACTACATAACTGTATCATTCCAGCTATATGACATTCTGGAAAGTGCAAAACGATGCAGACAATAAAAACATCAGTAGTTACCAGGAGTCAGGGATGGGTGTGCAGAGATAAACAGACAAAGCACAGAGAACTTTCAGAGCAGTACAATACTCTGTATGATGCCATAATGATTGCTATATGTCATTATACATTTGATGAAACCCAAACAGAATATACACCACAAGTGAAACATAATGTAAACTATAGACTTCAGCTGATCTGCTGTCTCAGTGTAGAGTCATCAGTTGTAACAAATGTACCACTCGGGTGTGGGATGTTGATAATAAGGGAGTTTTTTTGGGGGGTGGGGGAAGGACAGAGGACATATGGGAAATCTCTGTACCTTTCCTTCAATTTTGCTCTGGACCTAAAACTGCTCTAAAAAATAAAGTTTTAATTTCAAAAAGGTACCATTTATTATAATGGAAAAAAATAAAGTGTGTGGTAACTAGAAATCAATCTAACAAAAGATTAATAAAGCTTGTATTTAAAAAACAGGGGATGCCAGGAGCGCTCAGCAGGTTGAACACTTGCCTTGCAACTGAGAGGTCCTGGGTTCAATTACTGGCCCTGGCCTGTGCAAACCCATGTGCTGATCTGTGGTGCACCTGGTAACTGAAAGTTCTTGCCTCCCATGTGGGAGGCCTCTGGTTCGGTTCCTGCCCTGCGAGGCCCCACATCCACCTGTGTGGAATGAAACCATGTCACAACTAATGATGTACAACTATAAAGACTACTCTGGGCCCTTCCCCCTCTTCTCTCTCTCTTTCTTTCCGTCTCACCTTCTCTCAAGCAATAAAATAAATCTTTATTAAAAAAAAAGATTTGACAATATAAATGTCAATGTTCTGTAGAATAAATGACTTATGAAGTTAATAGACCTCACAATTCCATTTACATAAAACCAAACTGTGTTGTTAGAAGGCAAAGGGGGAGTTACCTTAATTTGGGGATGGGCTGGGGAAAGAACACTAGTAATTGGAAACAAATACAGGGCAAACAGAGCATCAGGGTAATGTACTTCCTTTATGTGCTTCATGATCTGGATGCTGATTACAGGGAGATGGTTCAGACTGTAAAATGTCAGAGGGTACACACTGATGACATGGGTACTGTTCTGTGGTAAATTTATGATGGGAATAGAATGAGGCGAGGCAATCGTGGGAAGAAGAGAATAAAGGAGGTCAAGATGAAATTTTACTTTTAGTTTTAAATGTATCTATATTTTATATATTTATCCAAGAAGCACGTATGAGGGCTGTCCAGGAATCCAGCCATGTACTATAAAAAATAGAGGCATTTATCGCTGTGTATCTTTCTGGACAGCCCTCATTTTATTTACATAATTTATTTTAAAAAGTGAAAAATTAACGAGAGCTTACAATATATGACCCATAACACTCAAGATTTATGATTTGAATGCAATCAAGACAATACTATAGGGCATACTCTACCTGTGGATCTAGCATGTTGGAAAGTTCATGAGCATCAACATTTACTTCATCCAACTGCAAGCAAAACAAGCTTCTGGCAACCTGGACAAAATCTAAATGGAACATAATTTTTCAGTAACGACATAGCATTGAACCTCATCTAAATAAATCTTACCTTTTTTTCTATATGAAGCTGAAGCTATGTGTTATAACTAATGCTTAAAATTTAACTTAATTACCTTAAAATAGTATTAACTCAAGTGACTGATAAATATAAGTTCAACTAAAAAACAAAACATACATTGATTTTAACTTACTTCATTTAATTTTGCTGAAGTGAATAAATCAGTTAAGATAATAAAGCAAATACATATTGCAGGCATAACTACTTCAACTCTTTAATTATAAGTAGAACTCTTTCTGAAACATATGACAATATTATGATTTATAGTTTTTCTAGCTGAAAGAACCTGGGGTTTAATAATAATAATGGCATAATGGCAGAAGCTATTGTTTATATAAAGCTTCTATATGCTAGGCACAGTGCTTTGCCATTTCATCCTCAATTTTCTGAAGTAGGTCCTCTTACCATCTCCATTTTTTAGTTTGGAGCTAAGTTAACTGTCTTAAACTTCCCAAGGTCACCTGGCAAACAAGGCCAGGATTGCACATAAGGTCAGATGTAAAGGCATAACTTCTTGACTATTATAATATATAAGACTTCCTGAACTGTGTAATGCAGTCCTAGCAAATGATAAGCTTCTCTAGACATGGTGTGTGTAACCTACTCATCTATCTATCCTCAAATGTTTTTATATTTTGGCTATTATATTTTTAATTTCCAATAATTCTTTTAATGTTCTCTGATTGTTCCTATTTTATACCCTACTCTTATTTCATGAATACCTTATCTTTGCTTACTGTTGTTTTTTGTCCAGTTTAAAATAGGATGTCTGATCAGCTTACTTCAAAACCAAGAAGTGAATTTCTTTTTTTAGCAACACTGATGCTTTTTAAAATGATGCAATATTGCATCTACTATATAAGAAAAAATTTTAAATACACAATGCTGTTAAGAATACAAACAGTTTTATATTCAAACATTATTAGTGGCAGAACAAATACATGTGTAAAATGTCTCTGGAAAACAATTTATCAATACTTATCAAAAGTCTAAACCATTAGTGGGAATTTATAAGAAAAAGAAAGAAAAAAGCTATGCTGTTAAATATGGTATTATTTATATCAGCTATGGAGAAACCATCAAAATCCCCAAATGTGGAAAGGCTTAACATTATAGTATGTCAACTAAGTATATCAGCATTATGCTACCTTTAGTAAGAATAATTATACAGCATCATAAAAATATTCACTTTATCATATTAGCTGTAAAAATATTAAAATTTCACTGCAGCAGAATTTTTGTACCTTTTTTTTTATTACTAAAGCAATTTTTTATGCAATGAACAAAAAAGAAAAAAGAAAAAATGATAGGATGATGAAATTATAGAGCCAAAATATTCTAAGCAAGTTCTCGTTTCTGCTGCCCTATAAGTCTAGCTGAGTTTGTTTTTTTTAAATATATTTTTATTTATTTATTTTTATTTTTGACAGAGAGAGAGAGAGAGAGAGAGAGAGAGAGAGATACAGAGACAGAGAGAGAACTGAACTGGGGGAGATCTCAGTTCAGCATATGGTTCCGCACGGGCCGGGGCCAGGGCCGGGATTCGATCCCCGGTCCCCAGCGCTGCAAAGTGAGCGTTTAACCTACTGAGCCATCCCGGCTTCCCCCTAGCTGAGTTTTTAGGGTACTGATCAAGGAACTTGAAAGAGATGTGATCTTATTTTTCTCTCTCCTTCTAAGGAAGAGCCACTCTTAATGAAAGTGAATCACAATAACTCTTCGGCCAAATTTCTGTAATGATACAACACAATGAACCGAATATTACCTCCAAATGACACTGTTCCCTTTGGGTCTACTTGCATTTGCTGTCTCAGGGCACGGTGCTGTTCCTCTGTGGGCTGAATACCAAGATAATTGAGAGCCTGGAAGGAAAAGGGCTCATGTGAAGCAGGTTTTCAAATCTTCAAAGAACAAAACTTCTTGTTACAACTTCATTTTACAACCCAGTGAAAAGAATCAATAACAGGAACAGTGACCAGAATCAGATGCCCAAGGAAAGTCTGCTGACTATGGATTTATTTTCTATAAAATATTAGTTCCTGATTCTACCACTACCTCAATATTTTTTCAAGGCTAACACTTTGATCCTAAATTTATACGCACAGTCCTAAAACCAAAACTCAGACAACGTACTTCTTAATTTACAACAGCAGTGTCCTCCAACCTTCTGGCTTCCCTGGGCCATACTGGAAGAAGAATTGTCTTGGGCCACACATAAAATGCACTAACACTAATGATGTGTTAGGGTGAAGGTCACAAAGAAATCTCATGTTTTAAGAATTTGTGTTGGGTCCCATTCAAAGCCGTTCTGGGTCACAGGTTGGACATGCCTGGTTTAAAATATGTGATATAGCAGAGGAAAAATAGCAAGAAAATCCTACTAAATCCAATTTTACATTAATTTCTATCAATAGTATTCCCAAACATGGATTTTTATTAATATCTTCTACTGGATACCAAAGTGAAAGTTGACAAAAACTGAACTGAATACAAAACATTGTAATTTTTAGCTGGTTTACAACTAGTATTACTAAAACATTCTCTGGAAATTAAAAACTTTCTCTGGCAAACCCTCTACCTTCTCCTTTTAGCACCCTTGGCTGATTACAAATTCAGAGACTGCTAGTTGAATTCCAATGTCCATGTTGTTCTTGTTCTTTAGCAGGCTGTAATTTTTAACTAGAAATATTCTCATCCAGCTAAAGGATACTTCCTAGCCCCTTTTGCAGTTTTATGAGGATATGTGACTATGTGTTGGCCAAGGAGATAGAAGACAAAGGACAAAGGGATTTCTGGGAAGTCTTTCAAAAGGAGTCAGCATTTGCCCCTTTTCCCTCTCTCTTTGGGCTTAATTAAAAAGGGGTAGGGGGAGGAAAGACAAAGAAGAAAGTGAGGAGGGAAGGAGAAGGCAGGGAGATTGGTGGGTTGCTGGAAATCAAGCAGACATCCTGGTTCATGAGCCACCTCAATAAAGATGGTAAAGCAGAAAGATAGTTGGAGCACTGTAGACACTCCATGCCAGCCGTGGATTACTTTCTTTTAGACTTTTCAGTGTGAGAGAAATAAATTTCCAATGGAAACCACTGTTATTGTAGGTTTTCCAGTTATACATAGTGAAACCTAATCTTAACTAATGCATAGGGCGTGACTGGATACCCTATGATTGGATTCTGGCAAAAAGATACTGTGTGTCAATCATATCAAAATTTAGAACACAAGCAAATTTTAAAACTGCTAATTGTTCTTTATAAATTTCTTGCTCCATTGGAATCTGTTCAGTCATTCTTCATTTCATTTACCAAATATTTACTTAGTACTTACTATTTGTAAGTCAAACGAACACACAAATATGAGATAGTTGCTACTATGCTCTCCAGGGTGAGAATAACAGGTAAATAAATGAGTAAGTAGTGCAATATGTAACTTAATAGAAGTATGGACAGGATATACTATGGCAGAAACAAATTGGCTAATGTATAAGTGGCTGGGCACAGTAAGAGGAGCTAGGAGGAAGGGAGAACATCAGGAATGATTCATTCATCATCTGCCTATCCCATTTATAGTCATAAACATTTGCCTTGGATAACATGGAATAATGATTCTTAACTTTAGGTTTTCTTTGCCTTCAGTCATAAAAATGTTCCAAATTTTCCGCACGCACACACACACAGAAGGCAAGAGAATAATACAAAGAACAACTACATCCTTCCTTTCATCATATACTCATTAATATTTGTGTGGAATTTTTATATATAATTTTGAGAAGTAAACATTATAGACTTGGTTGAAAACTTTCTTCATTGTTCCTCAGCAGAAACCACTATCATAAGGTTGTCTATGTTGTTGTTCATGATTTGAGGTCATTACTATTATACATGCATCCCTAATAATATGTACTCTTGTGTGTTTGAAATTTTACATGAATAGTATAGTACAAAAGGATCTTACAAATTATTTTTATCTTAGTGTTACCTCACATTTGCTTAATACTGTTATCTGCAAAATTAATTCAATTATTTTAATATATGAATAGATTATAATTTATTACCCATTCCCTGATTGATGGACTTTTATAATTACTCCAATTTAGTTTTTATTACTAGGCACTATACATATCTCCTTGTATAGATGTGTGAAAATTTCTCTATAGTCTATGCCTGGAAAAGGAAATGCTGAGTCACAGAGTGTTAAGAGTCAACTTTATTAGGCATTATTATAAAATAACTTTCCAAATTGGCTGTACCATCCAATTTATGCATATCACTAGCATATAAGCACTCTTATTTTTCTACATTCTTAATAGCATTTTGTTTTCACACTTTTTGCCCATATTTTGGAAATTAAATAGTACATTGTTGATTTGAATTCCCCTCACTTGAATTACAAGCGAGATTAAACTTTTTCCATGTTTATTAGCAAAGTTTTTGACTCATAAGTTACTTGGCAATATGTTTTAAATTTTCTATTTTTTTAAAAAGATTTATTTTATTGTTTTTGACAGAGTCAGAAAGAGATAGAGACAGAGAGAAGAGGGAGGGCCCAGAGCAGTCTCCATAGCTGTATGTCATAATCGGGTTTCGACATGGTTTCGTTCCACACAGGTGGTTGGAGGCCACACAGAGCGGGAACTGAGCCCGGGGCCTCCGGGAGGCACGCCCCTTTGAGCAGGGGGCAAAAACTGAACTGGGGGCCTCCTGCATGGAAACACACCCCAGTTCAGGATATGGGTCTAGATGGGCCAGGGCCTGGATTCAATCCTCAGTCCCTGGGGCTGCAAAGCAAGCACTTAACTCACTGAGCCATCCTGGCTTGCCCTAAATTTTCATATATAGAGTTTTAACAAGTCATTTCTGTTAGTGATTCCTAAATTGGTGGCATTCTCTCAATTATGAAAACTAAAAATGTCTCTAGACATTGCCAAGTATCCCCTGAGGCAAAATCCCACATCCTTGTCCTTTATAACCGTTGCTCCAGAGACAAACACTATTAACAATTTGGTGTATAATTTTTCTGATTTTTATATGGATATAGTACCTAAATATAAAAATATATAAGAATTATGTATTTTTTTTGCAAAAATCTGTTCTTTAAAAAATTATCACTATATCACAGCTTTCTATTCTCTAGGTTTTAGATGTTTTGTATGCTTTTTAAATTGTTAAAACAGTATTATATTATTAATTAGCATTTAAGTATATTTATATCCGATTCTGAATATAAAAAAACATTGTAAAGGACCTCTCTGAACTCCACAGAGGTAAAAACTGTTATACATTTGGTTTAATACTCCCAACATTTTACTATATAATATTTGATGTATACTAAAAACATATATGTAACAAATATATACATTTTAAAGTAGGGCAATAAAATAAAACATCAATGAATCCATGTAAAAATTACAAAACTGCCACAACTATTTAATTCATGTCACACCTTCCTATCCTATTCCACTAGAGGTAACTCCCACTCATGAACTGTCACTATTATTTCTGTACTATTTATTTTAAAATGGTTTGTCACATACATAACTTATTTTGTTTTACCATTTTTTAGCTTCATAAAAATACTGAAGATAGTCTCCTGAGACTTGCTTTTTTCATCCTACAGTATGGTTTTATCATTCATCTATGTGATTATATGCTATTGTAATATTAATGTATTCACTTTTACTGACAAACATGATATTTGATTACACTAATATACCTCAATTTATTCATCCATCCTCTGGTAGGTAGACATTGGGGTTTTCTCTTTACTAGCAATGCAGCAATAAACATTCTTGTGCATACCTACTAGAGCACATGGGTAAATATTCCTTTAAGGTATATATTAGAAGTAGTATTAATGGCTCTTTTTCTGATTGATTTGTAGAATTCTTTATATATTTTACATTTTATGTTATGTATTGCAAATTTTTTCTCCCAGTTTTTGGCATAGCTTTTCACTTTTTTATATTCTCTTCATAGGGAGTTTCTTATGGACAATTCCCAGTTATGTTTTTATATCATTACTTCATGTTTTTATACAGATGATGAATAGTTTAAATATTTTTAAGTTCTGATTTTTGTATAAATGCTACTATATTGTACATAAATGACTTTTTGTTAATAACAGTATTTATTGATATATAATTCATGTATCATAAAGTTTATCATTTTAGTACACAGTTAAGTAGCTTTTAATATATTCACAGAGTTGTGCATCAATAAGTACTATCTCTAGAAATTTTTCATCACCCCCCCTCAAAAGATATCCTATATGCATTAGCAGTCACTTGCTATTTCCCCAGCCCCCAGCCCCAGAAAATGACTAATCTATTTTCTCTCTGGATAGATCTGCCTATTCAAGGCATTTCATATAAATAGAACAATTTGTGGCTTTTGTGTCTGGCTTCTTTCACTTAATGTTTCAAAGTGTAACTATGGTGTAGCATGCATCAGAATTTCATTCCTTTTATGGCCCAATAATAATCCATTGTATGTATATAGGAAGGCTGTCTGGAAAACATCCAGCCATATATGCCTCTTATTTTTTACAGTACATACTGAAGTATCCAGCCCTCATGTGTGTGTGTCGCATTTTGTTTGTTAAAAAGGATAAAGCAAGAATAAAAGTTAGAAACAAGACATTATAAAAATACTAGGTAGGTAATAAAAAATTAGAGGAGGGAGGGGGTAGCCAAATACATGATGATAGAAGTGACTCTGGGTAGTGACCACATAATACAACACATAGATGAGGTTTTATAGAATTGTACACCTGGAACCTATGTAATTTTTACTAACCAATGCCATCCCAATAAATTTAACAATACAAATTAAAAAAAAAAAGAAAGAAAGAAAAAACCCATTGGGTATGAGGAAATAGTAGATGGTTGACAGAAACAATGTCTCACTAAAACTAAAATACTGACAATTATAAACATAATTTGGAAAGAGGCTAATCAGAGTTAAAGTACTATATATAAGTGCCTTATTTGTCTGAAAGAGGGTAAAGATTCTAAGTAACTTTAGCTTTGTTAACTTCAGGTTAAATATGTATGTTAAAAATTTAAGGTAATCACTAAAAGAATAGAAAGAGAAGGCATAATTTCTAAACAAGTTGGAGAAAAATAATAAAATGAAAAATAACCAAATAATCAAACATGGACAAACCAAAGAATACAGTAAAGAGGGGAAAATAGACTACAATAAAGAGGGGATAAAAGAAGAATAAATGGTGATGGAAGGAGATTTGACTATGGGTGGAGAACATACAATGAAGTATATAGGTGATGCATTACAGAATTTTACACTTGAAACTTCTATAATTTTATTAACCAATATTACCCAAATAAATAAAAACAGAAATATTTTTAAATTTGACAGAAATAAATCTAAACGCACTATAATTAGACTAAATGTAAAATATGTGGAACAATGGGAACTCTTACATAGCACTAGTGGAAATGAAAATAGGTAAAACTATTTTAAAAAGCAATTTGTCAATCCAACAATTATTTTCTTATTATATAACCAATTTTCTACATACTATATACAATATATTTACAGACAATAAATATAAAATTCTATTACATTTTAAATACTTGATCACATTGTTCTTATTTATTACTAAATAGGATATATGTTGAAAATGTAATAGATAATAAAGTTGAATCTGTCTACAAAGTAGCAACTAAAAGGACTGATTTCTAATTAAAGTGATACAAATATTATTATGTTAATATGCAACTATCCAAAAAAAGAAGAGTAGCTGAGGAAATATTTAGGTGGATAAAAGCTAATTTGGAATTTTGGAAAAAAAATTAAGTGAAATATAATTTCAAATTGTAAAAACAAAGAATGCTTTCCTAATACAATCACTAAAAATATTTTGAAAAAAGCACAGAAGCTGAATTTACATGGAATGTGGGCTTCTTTCGCTATAAAACAAGCTATTTTATTTTTCTACAAAAATAATCAATTTGCTTAGGCTAAAAGGAAAACCAAAACTGGAATCCTGATTCAACAGTTAAATAACTCATATTTCTCAGAATCAATGCAAAGTTAAATATTTTTCATATCTCCATGAAAATTAATCAGATTAAAAACAAATACTTGTATATCACGCACTAGGAAAATTTAAAGCAAGTGAAAGAACAAAGGCTGCCTCACGCAGACCAAAGGTTAGAATTCGGTCCTGAGTATTCAGTGTGCTTATTAAAACAATATCATTAAATAACAATCTATTTATTTTTACATATTGAGAGTTGTGCTTTTTAACCTCAAACATTTTATTTTTTACAAATGTTAATATTAACTGATTGTAAACCTTGCCATTAGCCAGAACTTACATTTTAGCCACAAATAAAAAGTGAATGAATACAAGCTAGCAAAAGATATTAGTGATGCTGAAAATATAAAGAAGACATCTCAAGTATTTAATTAATCATAAACTTTAACTGAGCACAACCCAGGTATTTAAACAGTGGTAGATACAAGGGGTATTGGGGGTATTTTCATTTAGGAGCTTTATCTCATCGATAAAATAAGATACACGAAAAATTATAAGAACTACTAAGTGATTTATAGATGTGCCAAATATGGTAATACTGGCTTTAACTATAATAGTTAGCAATGTCTGGATGAAAGAGTTGAAACTGAGTCAAAATTTGAACAATGGTTCAAATTAGCAATGAAAAGGGTACTGGTATAGGATCATGCAATGGTATGAATATGGGATAAATGCAATGTGTATTTATTCTAGCTTTGCATTTTCATACTCTTCCTAAAACGTAAAAAATTATTATCCACAAAATCTGATAGGAAAGTAGAGGCTTTCAGCATACATCAAAAAAGAAAGGAAAAAGAAAAGAAAAATAGCACATTTTTGCTGTTAGGTCCCAGGTAACCTGACTAGAACAAGTTTCAAAATGATTTTCTACTTTTAATTTTCCTTTTTTAATCATATGTTTCTTTTATATATATAGAAGCTCTCGATATTTTACTATCCCTAGGACTTTTTGGTGGCTTAGTACCATGCTACCATCTTATTTATATTTAGCAAGCATCTGACTATTTTGTTCTTTAGGATTTAGTTTCCCTTTATTTAAAAAAAAAAAAGAATGAACCATGGAGTATTACTTCCTTGTACTTACTATTAGTACATATGAAGTCTACTACACTTATTCCATGTTTCCTTTGATTCTGTGTTGTAAGATATCACATTTGTCTATTCCTACACAGAACACAGATGAATTTGAACATCAATTCAATTACAAACGGTTTTATTTTTGTTTTGTACTAGTGAACAAGAACTGCCCAACTCAAACATGAATATACTAATTTAAATCCAAACTGCCATTTATTTAATTGCAAATAAATAACTTCAAGAAACTAATGGCTCATTTTTTATCCACTCCAAAAATGAGAATACTTCCTTGCTGTTATTTCATGGAAGAAAATGGAAATTTAAAATATTTACCATTTCCAGTTTCTCTGCCTTAAGGCGAAAGGAGGGATTTAGAGAAATCTTCTTTCCTTGTGGTCCATAATTATCAATCCAGGCAGGGGCAATATCTAAGAGACAACAGGGTTCACATTAATTGAAAATTTAATTGGAATAGAGCTTTTCATTTGACAGGATGTGTTCTGAGCTCCTGCTGTTCAAAAAATAATTATGGCTAATCAGTTGGCAGTTTTCACTTTTGTTTCCATGATTTTTTTCCCCCTTTACATCTAAAATGTATCATGCCAATCAGCTTTACTAGAGCTCTAAAAGATATGATTTAAAAGACTGGTCAATTATGCACCAAGTCCCACAGAAATACTAATTTAAAAGACAAACACACATCCTACCACTACCTCTGTTATCACAATGACTTACTAATTGTAAAATGAAAAATCATTTTTTTCCTTCCAAAGTGAGAATTTCAAAAAAGTCATATTTCTTTGGCTGGCAAAAGTGGTTTTGTTATGTGAGTTCTGGAAGTACTATAGAAAAACTCAAAAATGCAAACTGCTTGAAGTTTATGCATGAAGTGCATATAATACAGACTTGTAACTTCTTGAAGTAAAATTCCTGTTTCTATTTTACAAAAGTGTTCTGTTTCAAAAAGCATAAATGGACTTTTAAGAGCTGAGTTTTATACACCTTTCACCCATTCTTTAAAACCTTCTCAATCTACTCTGAGTATTTAAATGATCCTTTGTCCTTGTTGCATAAATAAGAAACTGTGTGCCACATTGAACTAAAACTTGAAAAAAATTATTTGTTGCAATATGCCAAAGACTGTAAAACAAATTCCTGTAATTCATGTCAATCCTTATATCTAAATTGTCACTATTCTAAATACACTTTTAAATGATATTTTACTAGTTCTACATAGAAACAAGAGGAAGAGAAAAAACTTTTTTAAATGTCACATCTTTATGCAGTGTTTTAATTTTTTAAAATTTCTCAGAGCATCTGTCTCTAAGTACAAAATGATTTGCATTCTCTTTCTTAAGAACATAAGAAGTGCACATGAAAATAAAGTCTTCCTCTAAACCTTTAACACATCCTTAACAGTCTATGTAAAATCTTCATTATAGCTTCTACGTGTCAAGATCATAAAAAAAAGGCTACTGACTTCAAATGGAATCCAACGGAGAGAAAGACTGATTTTAGTATAAAAGAATTTTTACAATTCTGACAAAAGCAACAGTTTCGTTATAGTGAAACCTAACCATTGGCCATGGGCTAAAAAATACCATATGTATATATTTTTTCTCCTAAGGTAACTGCACAACTAGCTTAAAATGGTCCCATCCTGTTTCCAACAAGATACTAAGCTACACTTTAGACAACAGATCAAAAGCACTTGTAGAGGAAATAAAGAAACAAAAACTTATGGACACAGTCAATAGTTTGGTGGTTACCTGAGGGTTTAAGAGGAAGGCAGGTGGGAGAGTGTATGGGGGAGAGTGTATAGCTGGGAATGGGCACCAGCTATATGGTGATGGAGAAAGCTGATTCTGGGTGGTGAGCACATAATGCAATACATAGACTATGTAATGTAGAGCTGTACACCTGGAACCTATGTAATTGTTACCAACCAATGTCATCCCAATAAATTTAACTATTAAGAACAGGAAAAGATCTTTGACCTTCAGGTGCACTGGGAACAAAAGTCTTGACCCTTCCTCACTGAGACAAAGAACCAGGATCAGATCTTGAACACCTGAACTCTTTCAGAAGTGAGTGATCTGTTGTACAGGAAGATCCAGTGCTGAGAGCTCTTACAGTAAATGGCCAAGTCCAAAGCTCTCCAATCAAAACTTCCACCACCAGCGCTTCTGTACCAGCCTGTTCCGCTTGACCCCTAACTCTCAAACTTTGCCTTTGATCCCCGACCCTCCACCCCTGTTTATAAGCCACCCTGGAGTTTGGGTTTTAATCATTAGCTAGGTTCCCGTTTGGCACCTTGCAAATAAAACAGTTTTATTTTCTTCATCGCAAACCCTGATGTTCAGTGTTTGGCTTTGCTATGCATCAGGCTGACACTCATTCAGTTTGGTTCAGTTTGGTTTGGTAACACTGACGGAAATTCTGTGCCATTTTTTGAGTGAACATCATACTACACATTGTTATGGTAATTCAACTTCAAAAAGTAATACATAGATAAAATCTCTTAAATTGTGTACACATTTTTTTGGCACCCCCAGTACTGCTCCAAATCACAGAAAACTACTGTGGAATCTATTGTAAGTTCCTATTAAGTATGATAGTTATGTGCTATGGTCTGAATGTGTCAGTACAAAATTCCTATGTTGAAATTCTAACCCCCAAAGATGATGGTATTAGAAAGTGGAACCTTTGGGAGGTGCTCAGGTTGTGAGGATGGAGCCCTCATGAATGGGATCTTATAATAGACAACCCACAGCATTCCTTAGCCCCTTCCACCACATGAAGATCTGATGAAAAGTCTGCAAATGGAAGAAAGCTCTTACCTGGACCAGACTGGCACCATGATTCTGGACTTCCCAGACTCCAGGACTCAGAGAAATAAATATTGTTGTTTATAACCCACCAGGTCTGTGGTATTTTGTTACAGTAACCCAAACGGATTAAGAAGCTATGTAATTTATACCAACTCTTTCTGTAATTCTGATCTAGATAATGCTCTTAAAAACTGAAATACATTGGTAACAATTTGCATTATAATTTAGACACATGTAACTAACTTTTCCTTTCTATAAGTACTGTCTTCTTTTATTGTTATTTTAACTTTTGGAGATAATTTAGGAGGACTTTTTCTTTATGTTTGAGCCAATATATACTTTACTTGATAAAAATTCTTTTATTATTGGTAATTTACATAATCTTTTATTATTTTAAACAGTTTTAAAGTCAGTAAATCATTTCATGCTAATTAAAAGCCAGTAATAATAAATTTACAATACTGATGTTCTTCCTAATTTATAGCTATATAATCTCTTCCAAAAAGAAAACCAAAAAACCCAGAACATATTTCTTTTCTTAAGGTATGCTTTCTTCTGTAATTTCTCTGAAAGGTGACCTTAATATACCTCATCAGTATTTCACTAAAAGGACAAAACAACCTAATCTTGATTTATGGAAGAATTTTCATTACTTGATTTCAATAGTTCATTGATTATTACAGCTTCATAGATACTGTTATGATAATGCATCTTTGAAAATTCCAACCCTTTGTTCAGGAAAATTTCCAATAAAAGTTTAATCTAACAGGGACCACCACACAATACATTCATTTTGCTCTTTTATTCGTTGATGGAAAAAAGGCATAATACATCCTTCTTTAAAGTCTATGAAGTCACATTATGTACTCCTCATTGACAGAGAATAATTGAAAAAAATAACAGGAAAGAGGAATTAAATGTCCATTCACCTGTATTAGACTTATCTGTAGGGCTGTTGTCTGAAGAAGTAATTGGAATCTGTTCTGTTTTCTTGTATCCAGTTTTTAACTATGAAAGAAAATGAGGAACATAAAATTTCACTTTCTAAAGTAGGTCAAAGACCAGGCTAGAAGCTCATGTTACCATAAAAAGAATAGTTAAAGTGATTAAAGCAATAGTCCAAAAAACATAAAACCTCTAAAATTTTGGTATATTTAACTTCAAACAAAACAATTTAGAATTAAAGGTAACAACTGTTTTCAGGTCTACTCTCCAAGGACAACAAAATATAAGGACATGTACTTTGTCTTTGAAAAGAAATTGTAACCACAAATGAGAAAGTATAAGGGGCTGACAGAAAATTTTATACTCTGTATCTGAGTAGCATGTACGTGAAACTGAAGTTACCTTTGATGAATTTTATTGCCTTGACTGAAAGCCTACCTGTGTTTCCTGTTTTACTTTAGAGCTAACACAGATGTAAAGAATATATGCTATATTTTATAACTTTGATTTGTTAGGCAGTTGCATCAATTAGTTATTAATTATATTTATTTTGATGTAGGAACTCCCCCTTTATGTGAATTCACTAGGATGAACTACATTCTAGCACAAACATGTGAGGGAACAATATCCACCTACACGGATGATTAAAATTAGCCTCACTGTAGGAAAGAAGCTAAAGAACAAAAGGGAAGGCTGTCTGTCTTCAGTCAAGCAGAACCCAGAAATAATAATGAATCAGACCATATTAAAGACTGTTGGAAAATAAACATGACATTCCTAATATACTCTTAAGTGATATCTAGGCATATCTTTGTGATGCCATTTCTGATTCTGATTTTCTGTACAAAGGACACACTGACTTGAAAAATATTATTTACTGACAGCACAGCATAAAAATATTAACAGAAAAAAAGATCTTTCCAGGACATACCAGTTTATTAACAAATTGTATTACCAAAACTATAATTCTATATGTATATGACAAATACAAAATCATATAGGGGATTTATGGAGTGCATAAATAAACAGAAATTTAAGATTACCTGATTTATCTTAATAGAAGGTGAAATGGCATCTGTAGTTTTGGAAGTGGATGAGGTCTTTGGAACTAGTATTTCAGAAGGAGAAGAAAGAAGACTAAATGTTGAGCCTTGAGATTCATATTCTCGTGGAGTTTGTAAAAGGGATATACATGATAGATTTTCTGTATGGCTGCCATCATATATTTGTCTTATGAATGCTATCTCCCAAGTAGATTCTGACCTGGCATTAAAAAGAAATCACCTTATGGATATATCATGGATACAGTATAATACATGGAATTCAATTCTAGGATAATGTTTTACGTATTATTTAAAACAATACTTCTTTTAGGGTCCTAAAATATTTAAGACATCTATTACAATTTTAAGGTGAAATGCTAAATGACTCATTTTACCTTATGGATAGGATAGTTACCTCAACTTGGCTCTGGTAATTATGCTTTTTGCTTCTTCAAACGATACTCCAATCATAGATTCCTTGTTTATTGAGACAAGTTGATCTCCTGGCTTCAAACGTCCATCCTAACAAAAACAGTAACATTGGTAAAGAAACCAATCAGGGTGTTTAAAAAAAAAAATTGACACAATTAAAGCAAAGAAAAGTTTTAATAAAGAATGTCTTAAAGAGCAAAAAAGTCTTAAAGAACCTCAATAGCAAAAAGTTTTGATTAAAGCCTGGTTTGCTTATATGTGAATTAAATGGAATAATTCACGTATACCCTGAATAAATGTGCACACTAAGGAATCCTTACTATTTGAAGATACAGTCTGGTACACCAAGAAAAGAGATCTGTTTTAAAAGCTCAGTACTATGATACAGACATACCTCTGGCTTATAATAAAGTAAGCCAAATAATCCTAATAGATTAGAATACAATATTCATTCACTTTTTTTCGGAGCTTTCCTGCATCTTACACCCCACCAAATGATTAAGATTTATTCCACAATAAGAATTTCTGGACATTCAATCAAGAACCTTAATTATATTGATACTACTCATATTTAAGCTTATGAGCAAACATTTTTTTTTTTCTCAAACATCTTCTTTACTGGATCTCTTATCATTCCTGTGACTCAGGCTTACATGGTTGTGCACATAGCTTTAGTTAAATGTCCTAAGAATCACCACTTCTAACTGGCTTTCTGTCTTGTCTTTGCTAAGTCCCAGCTCTGCCTATAACTAGCCTAACTGAAGATGACAGAGCAGATCAGTTATAAGACTTAATGTATCTGCTAGGCAAGTTTCAACTGTCTTTTCTTAATTCAAAGTGGAAAAGAAAGTGCTCTCTTCATTTTCAGTTCCTAAGATACTTCAAAATTTATCATTCATACAAAGACAGAAAACACTGTATAAACAACTAGGGAAGAAACTTGTTTGGTTAAAAAGTTAGATTTTTCATCCTGAGCACATTTAAGTAAATTCTACAAATTCAAGGAAATATATTTTTTCGGTCTTAGATAATAAGATACATCCTTTGAACTGATCTTTGATCTGAACTTCTTTAAATATAGTAAGAGTGATTAATGGTTACTTTACTGCTAAATAACAATGGTTATTTTTGTTTGTAGAAGGCTAGTGTTATCATGCCAAATACTGAATATTTAGGTAGACAATATAAAATATGTATTAAGAATGTTATGGAGGGGAAGCCGGGATGGCTTAGTGGGTTGGTTAGGCGCTCATTTTGCAGCCCTGGGGACTGAGGATCAAATCCCAGCACTGGCCCGTGAGAACCCATATGCTGAACTGGGGAGTGCCCCCTGTTCAGTTCTCACCGGGGTGAGATCCTGGCCCAGTTCCTGCCCTGTGCAGCCCTGTGCCCACCTGTGGAAAGAAACTATGTGGAAAAACCAATGATGTGCAACTATGGAAACTGTTCTGGGTCCTCCTCCTTCTCTCTGTCTCTGTCTCTTTATCTCTCTATTAAAAACAATAAAAATAAATCTTTAAAAGAATGTTATGGAAACATATTATCACAAATACTGTGTAAAAGGTACTATAATTTAAATGCACGATGACCTTTGTGAATTATAAACTTCATAAAAAATTAAACAAAAAAGGCCATTTAATTTAATAATATAAAACATTTGAAAACTAATTTGGATTTTATAAATTCAAAAAAAATTTTGAAAACAAATTTGAGTTTTAAAAAACATGTGATTAAATATAACTAGCAAAGCCCCACACAATTGCTATACTCACAACTGATTTTTTTCTCCTTCCATTTGATAAATGTATGGAGAGTAAAACACAATAGTAATGCTGGAAAAGACAAAGTAATATGGAGAAATTATCTACTATATGGATTCTACATGTTCAGTAAAATGAAAGAGCTGATTTTGCAAGATTTTGTAAACAGTTCTGTATTGCCTGGGCCCAAACCTTTACAGAGTTTGGTAACATATGCATTTAAATCAACTACAGTCAGACTACACTTAGACACTTATGTGTATTACTGTACAATTTAATGTGCTAAATTTTAGTTTGAGGACAGTCACTCAAGGTTAAGGTGAAATGGTAACAAACAAGAAAAACATTTTTGCCACAGGCAAAAACATAAGGCTAATAAAAGTTAGGGAAGAATAAACAAAATCCTAGTGTGTTGATTTCTGGGAGAGAGGGTAGGGAATATGATCAGGGGAAAGTGCTTAGGGAAGCCTCAGTAATACTTAAATTTTCAAATTTTTAAGTCAAGTGGTTGAACTCTAAGTGGATTCATAAGTATTCATTTTATTATTATGCTTCATAAGTTAGATATATGTTCCAATGCCCTTCTGTATGTATCAAATATTATAAATAAAAAGACAGATTTTCCATTCCCCCCCCCCAAAAGCTCATGATGTTTGGCCCAACAATGTGCCTAACGAGCTGAATTAGATTTTGGTTCTATATTCCAAAACTGGTATTTGAAGTAAGAGAGAATTTTTAAATCTAATTTGTAAATCAATCAATCAATTAATATAATCAAATAAATATTATCATTAAATCCAGCTGCAGACCATTTGAAATACCTGAAATAGTTCCACATTAGAAGCAGTTTAACAAGGTAGACTATAATTGAAACTTAATGAGTATAGTATCATTGACTTGTATCCTAAAGCCTAGCAACAATTTGGGTGAAGAAAAGAGAAAATGAAAAAAAGCCCTGTTTCATGGGAACAAAACATGTACAGGCCACTTATTTAGAAAAAAAGATTCTTTTAGAAATGGGGAGGGAGATAGTACATATTAGGCTACTTTGTGTTAGTTAATGCAAATGTTCTTGGTATTAATAGTTTCTTCCTTTATCAAACTTCCTCAAAAAGAGAAAAATTCTACAATGATGACTGTAAGTCAGATGGCAATTCAACTCTCTTCCATTTGGGCAGGCACATTCAGAAGCAGTTGGCAAAAGTGGAAAGAGCATGAGGTTTGGCAGATAGACCTGAATTCAAATTTGAGCTCTATAACTTGCTAGCTAGATGTTCATAAAGAGAGAGAGAGAGAGAAGGGTGGTGAGCGGGCACAATTTCCTCCACAAGGAACACAGAACTAAACTCTACAAATTCTTTGAGGCAGTTCCTATAGCTACATATCTTATAGAAATCAGTCGGTTGTCAAGGTTAAGGAGGAAAAGGTAACAGAAAATAGAGGCAGGCAATAGGGTTTAAGCTGACCTATGATCTTCCACATTCTCCTCTCACACTGTGCAGTATCAGCAATACAGAGGGAAAAACTCTCCTAAAGCCAATTTAACATATATTAAAGTACACTGATGTATTAAGAGCAGCATTTTCTAGCAGGACAAGAATCAGAGAAGAGAGGAAGAATAATACCTTCTGACTGTGACTTCTGGTGTTTATACATATATTTTTCTTTCTAAAAAGTTTTCACAGCAGTGGTTTTTTTCTTTGCTTCCTAGAATAAGATCTTAGCTGATCATGTGAATTTCCAAACCTGTTTAAAAGTCAGAACCTGCAAACTAAAACAAAGCTATTTCTGTAAAAATCTGGCATTCAAAACCAGTGAATTCTGCCCCAGCTGGATTAATGTATATGTGAAGATACTAACTTCGGCGGCCTCTTCCACACTGTCTGGGTTCTGATTCAGCAGTTTCTGAACAACTACACAACACCACAGGCAAGGTGCCAAGCACTTTCACATGCCCAGCCTCAGAGCCTGAATTCTTTGGCATTTATAAAGATGTTGAAATAATAATGTATTCCCAAACACCTAAACACTTCTATTAAAAACTACCAATACTGTTCATTTCAGATTATGACTACTAATGTAGTTTTCTCAATAATATGTTGCCTTATTATCAGAAACCATATATGCAATCTGACTCTGATTTAAGTAACTTGTTGTTTCTAAATACTAAGAAACCCTCCTGCAAGCTTTTGGATTCTTTTCTGATACTGTCAGAAACTGTCAACTGCAGGTATCCTTTTAATACCAGCTATTTATGTGAATCTAAGCAAGATGTTTAACCTCCATGAGATTCCATTTTCTTAGCTGTAAAGTGGGGATGAATACCTATCACACAAATTTGGTGTCATAATTAAATAACATATATAAAAATCTAGCACACTGTAGGTATTAAATAGAGGTGAGTTGACTCAGAATCCCCAAACTCCTTCCCAAACCCACCAAAACACACTTAGGTGCAGCCTACTTTTTCTAGCCTCGTCATCCATCTTCTCTTTTCAGCATAGAAATTCATTCTACTCTCTGAAAATGTTCTTCAAACCTTAATGTTTTTACACATACTAATTTCTGTCTAGAATGACACCACCCACCCTGCCACTTCTCTATCTGATGAACTCTCACTTAAACTTCACAGCCAAAATCAAACATTATCTCTGCTGTAAGATTCCCCCAACACCCTAGATTTACTTCACTGTTCCTTTCTCTTCACTCCAAAAGCACTTTTGCCTCCCTATATTACTGCACTCACTTTGTACTGTCCTTACATCTTTTCTCCTCTCATTAGAGCATATTAATTCAGCAGCTCCCAAACTGGCAGCACTGATTCTTTCAATTGGCCAGAACCATGTGCTTTTCACTGTTGTTTTCCCTAGCATTGTGCCAGGTACATAACAAATCCACAGTAAATTAATAAGGTCTAGGAAACACAGGAAATTAAGGTGGCTTTAACAGAAATAATAATGGCAAGAAATGAAAGAGAGTAACGTTGCAAAGTGAACCCTCTTGGCTGCTACTCCTTTAGGTACACCAATGGGACTGGTTCCGTTACCCTTTGCCACTGCAAGACCTTGGTTCTATCTACAAAGCCTTGGTCCCAGTTCCAATGATATGCTCAGCATATTCTGAAAATAGACTTCCTCTGAAAGTTAAACGTGCCCTACTTCAATCCTTTGTGAACAATGACTAATCATTAATATGCATGTGTGTGTGTGTGTGTGTGTGTGTATATACACAAACATACATACAGTGATCTTTGCCTATATCTAAGCCTTTTGACAAAAAAAGAAAGTCCTGAATTGATCAAATCCCAGAAGACACTGATTATAAGGTATGCCATTATTTTAAGTATCACTAAGAGAAAAAATGCTGCCAATTACATTATGACTTAATTGTAAGACTCATCTCAATTTCAGAGAGAGAACACTGTATCAAGTTTGAAGAAACGCGTTTGATTTCTATCTGCTTTCCTGAAATTACTAGCAGAAAAACAAGGAAAGAAACAAAAACACTTGAAAAAAACAAAAACATTTGAAAACTTCAAAGTCTTGTTCAGAATCTGACACAAAAGGCCAAGGAAGAGAAGTACCGTGGTATGGAGTCCTGATGGTGGTGGTGAGGTAAACAGGCAGATCAATAACACTCAGAAACATGACAGAATGATGAAGGGATCACTCATTCATTCATTCATAAATATTAATTGAGCAATTAGTATCTGTCAGGCACTATACTGGGGACTAAGAATTTTATTGTGAATAAAATCAGGTAGAAACTTTGCACTTAGGAGAACTGTCTTGTGATTCAGGCAGGGCAGATAAAACACAGGTATCAGTTTATGATTGCAAACTGAGATAGGTGGTATGAATAAGGAAAGGAACAGGATCTAGGAGTACACTTAGGAATAAAAACCTGGCCTAGACTATGAGGGGAACAGGAAATACATTCCTCAGAAAATGGTCTTTGAATTGACATCTGGAAGTAATGGGCGAGTGAGGTGGTGGGGAAGCGGGAGCTATTCTCAGTCAGGGGGAAGAGCACATGAAATGAAAAAGAATTTGGGCCTTTCTAGGAGCTCAAAAAATGCCACTCTGGAAGCACAGAGATGAGGAACCAGGGACTTTGAGAGCAAAAGTTACATTACACACAGCCTTTTAGGCAATTAAGTATTAATGAGATAGGTGGGGAGGGAAATAGGCATGGTGCTTAGGAGCACACAAAGCTATCATGAGGTCTAATAAGAACTGATGGTAGTTTAAGCTATGGTGATGGCATGGAGATCAAGAAGGCTCATAGGTTTAAGAGATAAAAAGTCAACAATATGGGTTCATGAATAGGATATGGGTTTAAGGGAGAGGTCGTAGTTAGGATGCTATTAGGTTTTCTGACTTTGTGCAAATAAAAGGTATCATTCACCAAGACTGGGAACACTGGAAGAAGCCCTGTTTGTGAAGAGATGGGCAGAAGAAGGTTTGGTGTGACTATCATGAGACCTGCCACAAACATGTTGAGTTCGAGATGCCTTTAAGAGTGGACAAAAACTTGGGGAAGCCCGGATGGCTCAGTGAGTTAAGCGCTCACTTTGCAGCCCTGGGGACTGCAATCGAATCCCAGCCCCAGCCCATGCGGACCCATATGCTGAACTGGGGAGTGCCCCCAGTTCAGTTCTCACCAGGGTGAGACCCTGGCCCAGTTCCTGCCCTGTGCAGCCCCTCATCCACCTGAGGAATGAAACTATGTGGAAAAACCAATGATGTGCAACTATGGAGACTATTCTGGGCCCTCTCCCTTCTCTGTCTCTGTATCTCTCTCTCTCTCTGTCAAAAACAGTAAAAATAAATCTTAAAAA